>JAZHYW010059270.1:0-17570 GCA_037355805.1 Ixodes ricinus | reverse complement strand
CTGGTTCAGTTGCAATATTGCAGTGTCCTTTTAGCTGCAAAAAAGGAACATTAAATTATTTGTTTTCTATGCCATTTTGTGGTGCATGTGCAATATAAAACGTTTCCATACTGTCTGCAAATTTCGTTTTCCTTACACGTTTTACATCGTTACGTCTCGCCTCCGACACAGATGAGTTCAAGCTATTTCAGGGCCTAATTGGAACCTCATGGGAACACTCGGCCCAGGCTCTGAGCTGACAGCGTGGTGGAACCCACGAGCTCGTTGGACGAGTCATACGTCTGTCTTCCCCCACGCGACCACGATTCCCGCCCCCCATAGCCCCGCCCAGAAAGGGCGGGGTCAGAAAATGAAAGGGAGGCGCGCTGATTGGTCCGGCGAGCGAGTGGCGTCTACCACACTGTCAGCTTAGGTGTAAACAAAGCATACTTATGCAGCCATTAGCTGGCAGCAGTTTCGCATTAACAACCCAACTCACAAGGCGTACTTGGTGGTAGGGTAATCCGCCCGTCCACATATCTATTAACCCGGCGTCAACTCTAAACATCCTTGTGTTCAAGCTAAAAAGAAAAGAAAAATTTAAACGAAAATATATTTGCAGGTTTTTCTTTGTATTTCACGTGATGTTTGAGTATACACTTACTTGTCAAGGCAGTGTGCGGCTGTGAGCACAATGTCGGCTTTGATTAAAGAGCCACCACAGAACTGTTTTCCGAATTCTCGTGAGCGCAAGGCTACCTATAAAAAGAGATTGGCAGATTAAAATGTTTATCTTTTTCTCGTTACAAAACATATTACCCGAGGCACCTGAAATATCGCGTCAATTCAGCCAGAGCAGTTTCAGTCAGGGAACTTTCACGATATACCCGAGAACTTGGTTTCTTCTGTGTGAGTTCATGCAATGAATCAAAGCGCCGTACCTCGGTTACGTCAGTCGGTTCAATCCCGCCTCCCGCAATCTGTGGACTAAAACTGAACGAGCTTCGTCACTCGTCCTCAGGTGCCATACTGGCGAGCCAATGGCAAAAACAGCGTCACATGGGCAACGTCCTGGTGTTTGTCATGCTTTCCCGTACGTGCACTGTCATCACTGAACCAATCGTGTACAGGGAGAGGCCCAGTGACTTTCGCTATTATTATGCGTGTTCGTGGTGGTATATGTTCGTGACTTCGACTGTGCTTGGGCATGTGATGAATCAAAATATATAGCAACATACTTTTCACGCGTATTGAAACTATATGCCGAGATGCTTCTACGATGGCACTTTTTTAATGTTGTTTTTGTGTGTATTGTACCGCTCCTGCTACAGCATGAACAAGGCTAGCAGATTTATTAAATAATATTAGGAGATTTGTTTCTTCGTACAATGCGTAATATTGTTATTTCTGTCCTAATAAAAGGATATATATAAAAAAACGCCTTCGAATTAAAAAAAGAAATAATATCGCTAGTGCCAGCATAAAAGGCAAATTGTGTTTTTTTTTAAGGACGATAAAAGAGTTTACTCACACACGCTACAAGCGTTTGTGTACTGACGTTTTTAGTTTTGTTTTTAAAGTGTGCTTCAAGCTCCAAGTAACATTTTCCTTGCGTTCAGACGAGGATTAGACCAGCCGGTAGTGCCGCCAAAAAACGCATTGAGAAGAACAAAGCATCAGCGCAGTAATTCCTCTGTCGAGACGGGCACCTAAAAGGACCTTTACGCCAAAGACGTTTAGAATTTTCAAATGACCTTTAAGTTCTGCCGTGCCAGTCAGCGCAAGTAAATGTCATTTCGATGATGTTTACAGCGATTGAAGTCTCGTAACTCGTTCAAACGCATAAATTACGTTCAAGCAAAAAAAAAAATTATTCTGGCGATATAAATAACTTTTAGGTTTTTCTTAAGCAAGCAAAATGTTAAAAAAAGACAAAATGAGGAGTTAAGTCAAGTGATTACAACAAAGTCCATTTTAAGTCTAAGCAAACGTGTTTTTTATTGGCAATAAGTGTTAACCTTGAGCGTCTCCCTGCTCACTCAGTCCTATCGGTTGCTCAGTGCTCCCGCTCGTTTCCGTGCTTCTACTACGCTTTTGTCCCTGTTCGCTTCGGCGTCGTGCTCGGGCTTGAGTTTCATCGCACGCGTCGGACGTCCTCCAGCTGATTCCGAATCAAGAGGTCCAACGAGATCAAGAGATCCAACGAGTCAAGAGGTCCAATATTGGACCTCTTGACTCGTTCGATCTCTTGACGCGTTGGACCTCTTGACTAGCCATGAATCTCTAGACGCGTTGGACCTCTTGACTCGCCATTCGATCGATTATTCGAAGGAGCGGAGAGGGGGCTGCCTATAAAAAAGAAAAATACGGGACAAAAAAGAAAGAGGAAGGAAAGGAAAAAACATGGACTAAGGCTTCATGTCCGTTTGCGTCGGCCTCCCCGACCTTGACCCATGCGATGTTTTAACTCGCAATGCAGGTCTGCTGCGCGTGTTACGTTTGGTCTCGGAAGGTCCAAGAATGGTGCAAAGGTTTCTTCTTTCTTTTTCTTTGTTCACAGAATGCTTATTGCGCTTCAAGGGCATTATCGTAGGAGGGGGGGACAAAGAAAGTCAGCGCCGTCCTTGTCATTTCATGTGTCTCTTTTCTGTTCGTCTATTCGTTTCCTTTTATGCGCTGTAGGTTTTATGAGAAAAAAATAGCTCACTTGAGACGGCGCAAGCTACCAGTGTAAGGGGATTATAATAATCATTTTACAAAAAATGCAAGCGGACGAAGCGCTTTCTAACGCTGAACCGGCCTTTACACTATGCCCCGTAACCACTACGAACACAAAAGACGATGAGACAATCACCTCCTTTCCTGAACGCGAACTGATACTAACACAAACGGCAAGAAATGGGAAATCCCGGGGACACCCCACAACTACGCGCCCACGAGGTCGGCAACCTTTCAACTAGAACCGTCGAGTGCCACGGGTCCAAACCCAAAGAAGGCTTATTTGCAACATTCCCATGTTATCTTTTTCCACGAACACCGCTGAGGTTGAACCCCAGAATAATACTATTCTTTCATTCAGTTATATGCTTAGGAACCTCCTTGTATCAACTCTCGGGGCAAAGGGAGACAAAAACCATGCTTGGGGATCTCTGTCAAGGTCAGAGTAAAACGCCAGATAACAACATATATTGCCGCTGCACGCTGGTCAAGGAGGCAGTGCGCCCGTGGCCTAAAGCAGGGAACACATGAGCGAAAAAATGGGCCGCCGCGCGGCCGTTTCCATGAAAACTTGCGCGCACGCCGCGACATAGCGGCATGGCATAGGTCCAGGTCACAGCGTCCTGGGCTGTTGCTATGGGAATCAGCGCGCGGCGCCCTTTTCGTCCCGCTCCTGTGTTCCCTGCTTAACGATTATCGTGCTTGCCTCCCATGCGAAAAGCCGAGGTTCGATGCCTGGCCGCCGATACACCTGTTTGTTGTTTCTGTAATGTCGCGTTCTGGTAAATTCGAGAACCCTGTTGCTTATTCGAGGTTAGAACGTTCAAGGCGCCGAACTTTCTACACCGATTGTTCCAGAAGCCCACGCGTCTACATAAGGGGCTCCGCGTGGCGAGCCGGAGTCAGTCTCGCCCCAGCGTTCGACCCTGCTGTTTCGACGCCTACGACGCTAGCCTTTTTCTACTTTACTTTTGAGCACAAGTTCGCCTCCATTAAACGTTTAGTTTCTCCAGTTAAGTCACCGCCTAATCATTTGTCATTCGTGACAATATCGCTGGGGCGTGTTATGTATCTGGGCAAAGCCTCGATGTATCAAAAACATTGGAAGATAATCCTGAAAGAAAAAAAAAGCCAAATGTATCCTAGAATGCAGACACTTCTCTTCCCGAAGTCGTTTGTGGTTCACAAGTATATTTAATAATGCGGTGTAATGTAGACAGTGACCTAACACAAGCCCAGAATATGTTGCCAAACACTACCCCAACTTAATAATTAACGCTCAAAAACCTGAAAATTCTGACTAATAGTATCTATCCAGTTGTCACCAACAGCGATGTAGAACCCGTGTTTTCCAAAAGCACCCAAATAATTGAAGCAGCCAGTGATAGTCACTAGCAGCCATTGATAGCCATCGGAACCCGTATGATCGACAAAAAGGACTGACAGACTATTTTGATAGGTTCCAGTAATTCATCAAAAGTAAGCTGAAGAGGTTCTTAAGAATGAGTTAGAGGTCAATTTTCCATCCTGTAAATCTAAATGCGACAACCACTTACCGCTAAAATATTGTCACGAATGACAGGAGAGGAGGCGGCAAATAACTGAAGAAATAAACAGAAGGGAATAATAACTGGTGTCGCGGGCGTCGATGTCGGCGTGACAGCACAATCAAACGCGATCGAAAACTATACTGCATCTCACAAGTTGCGTGCAGCAGAAGCAAAGGCACGGCCGCTAACGCGTGGCTTTTAAAAGTGCCTTTTAGCGGGAGCACCTGTGCCACACACATGAAATATAAAAAATGAAATCCCGTTTCCTTGTTTGTTTGTGTTTTTGATTCAGGCTACCAGTAGGGAGTTTTAGTAGACCGTCCCGATAACACCGATAACGATACCCGATACTCCTCCGGCGCCTTTCCGCGTGCATCGTTTGGTTATCGGGTACCGTTACGGGGGCTATCGGACGGTCTACTAAAACTCCCCAATATTGCGCGATTGGTAGCGTTTTGCTTTCATTTTATTTTTCGCCCTCATCATCCCCCCCCCCCGCTCTTCGGAATCGATCGCATAGCGAGTCAAAAGGTCCAACGAGTCGAGAGATCCAACGTTGGATCTCCTGACTCGTTGGACCTTTTGACTCGTTGGACCTCTCGACCCATTTTGGATCTCTTGACGCGTTGGACCTCTTGACTCGTTGGACCTCTTGACCCTATTGGATCTCTTGACGCGTTGGACCTCTTGACTCGGCTGTCACGTGACTATTGGATCTCTTTACGTGTTGGACCTCTTGACCATAAGCGCTCCGGCCGATCCTCCCAAAGTCGTATCAGCGCCCGGGTCGCCTCAACGCTCCAATGGAAGCGCGGCGACCCCTTCCTAGTCGTGGACGCTCCTCCGTCGTTCGACATATCGCAAGACGCGAGAGTGAGATACAGAAATATATGTACAAAAATATTAAATATACACAGTACAGTTAGCAATACACTATTAAATGATGATAAAATATAAAGTAGAGAAATAAAAGCTAGATAACTATGGTTGTAAGGAAAATCGAGAGGCAGGAAAACCAAAGTGCCAAAGCGGACGATGCGAGCAGTCGAGCAGCGGAACGACGAGGCCTACTAGATAGCTGGGGCCGTGAGTACAGAAAGCTATTATGTAGAGCTGAGGTTTGTACAAAATATACGTGATACACGCTCTTTTTCAATATTAAACATACAAAAACATTGATTTTAGATATCAGAACGATCTTTTATTTCCACCTCGCTTTTTTAGGTGTGGGCTGCTTGCCACGGCCTCTCGATCCCCCCTGCTGGTGCGGCCTGCCGATTTTTTTCCGAAAACAAAAGAGCGCGCGTGAGAGGAGAACTTCTCCGCATCTGCCGTGGAGGCGCTGCACATCGGGAGTGGTCTTTGATGAGCTGAAAGCTATACTCCGTTTTCACCTTATGTTGCACCGCGAGACAAGGCTAGAAGCGCGGGCTCATAGCGTTGGGACCTACTCTTAACGCACGAGAGCTTGTTGCCGCCGAGATGTGCCGCAATAGAGCGGGGAGCTCGCGCACGCGGCGCTTTCCTGCGGTACATCATAAGGTGACGAAGAGTACTTAGAAAAGGCGCCCAACGCGCTCTTGCTCTGCGACCCAGAGAAAATATCTGCCCGTCGGTGGCTTCCGCCGATACCGGAGGCGCTGTCGCGGCTGCAAAAGGCCGCAAAAATCGGCATGTCCCACCGCTTACACCGCTTTTGCGTGAGAAAATGTCGCAGTTTTACCGTGTGCTCGCATGTGTGGTTTGTGTACTCGATTGTTTTTTTGCTCGTTCCTACAGTTTCATGGCAATAACCACTCGACGGATGAGAAAAGAGGCGTGGACAGCCGCCTTTTTTGCCTGCATCTCTGCACAGTTTTAAAGTGTGCAGATGGGTTGCAGGAGCACGCGAATGCCTAAAAACTGTTGCGTGCGCGTTGTAAGCTCAAATGCTGCGAGAGATCCGGAGACTCTGCTATGACGAGCTTCCGTCTAGAGAGAAATTTTGGGATCGCCTGGTTGAAGAACATTTCGCGAGAAAGGCAGCGAGAGGGCAGCCAGTGGCAACTAAGCTCCAGGAGCGTCGTGTGCTCCCTTCATTTTAAGAGGCCGACGCACACTTCGCGCGTTCCACTTTTGCCCGATCACCTCCTTTCCTATATTCTCTTCACGTTTTACCTTGCCCCAACCTGGCTCCCCCTCGCAGCTTAGGAGAGGGAGCACTATGTGGATTATCTTCCCAGCAGAAAGCCGAAGGTTGTACGTATAGGCCTTTAAGGCGGGGAAAACTACAAGGTAAGGGAGATGAAGCGGAAGTTGCTGCGACCGACAGCGGTGCTGACTCAGGTTCCCATTGTATCGTTGTACATGCAACCAGCGGGTTTAAAGAAGCGCAGAACGCTTGTTCGTGTAGCGCACCTAACGCGTCCACGTCGCATACGAGCTGTAGAAGCCAACAACGCAAAATGCAGTCATCACTGCTGAAAGAGGACCAGCTGTTGATGAGTGCGTGACAATGAACCCTGCCTGCAAAAAAAGAGTTTGAAGCGGAAGAATGTGCAGACGTCATTCAATTTGGACCGCTGGGATTTCATGGAAGATGCCAAGAAAAACGCGCACCGCCTTCAAATGCAAGCCAAACGACTTGAACGAGGCGAATTAAAAAAACATGCGACCGACCTCCGACGAATTTCAAAGGCTGATTTCGAAGGCAAGGAAGGCTAATGTGTAGAGCCCGACTCAACTTTGCAGGTGGCGTGTCCTGAATGCAAGCTGGTAACTTCAGCAAAGTGAGATCTCGTGACGGAGAAAACTCAGTTCGTGTTTAGCCTTGACCACAGAGGACTCAGCTATCCGCGACCTGAAGCTGTCTGGCCGTGCAAGCTCGTCTGCACGCTTTGTCGAGAGGGCTCTACGGTCGGCGGGAGATGCGTCGTTCTGAGCCGAGGTGGCAAGGTTCTCTCGAGGCGCTGAGCTTCCACACCTTATGGACTGCCCGCTGATGTGGTGTACTAACTGCGGGGACCGGTACCGCAGCCGAGAACTCTGCGAGCTCTTTCTCGGGAAGGCTCCTCAGACCTCTTCTGGCTGACTCGGCTGGCAGACCTAAACAGCTCTCTAGGAAAATATATTGAGAATTTCGAGGAAGCCTCTTTCCCGAAAGGTATTCCGCTTTGCGAACTATATGACTCCCTTAATCTGTTCGTGAACAATGAAGTTTATATTGCAGAAGTTACTGCACGAGGAATCCGTTTCTTATTGTCCCTCACAGAATAAAGGCACAGCTCGAGCGCAGCTCGAGCATCGGTTAAAATCGGGAAATTATACGGCCTAGCTATATCAACTATAACTCATATATTACAGTGGTAATAGAAACGGGGACAGGAACAAGAAAGCGACAATTCGCTCATACTGCCAGCTGAATGCGGCTCCCGCGCGCACCCACTACTGGCTAGTGGGCCTCGCAAAGAAAGAATCATGTGCTTTTATTCGACGCAGATTTGTCACATCATTCATGCAATCTGGCACTCGTTTCAAATGAGACTTGCCGCTTCACGGAAAATAATCTAAAACGCCACACCAGGGGCCCTAAGCTGGACGCTTGGCGAAAGCGACGGCGAGATATCTGGCGACCGTGATTGGCCGACGCCGCACTTGACCTTGGCGCCGGCCAATCAGAGCCGCCGAATTTCTCGCCGTCTTTCTCGCCAAGTGTCCAGATGAGGCCCCAGGCCGCGCCGGGCGGACTGCGCCTCTCTCGCCTTTCGCCGATAACGAGCGCCACGGCTGGCGCTGCGGGGTAAAGTAGTACTATCGCTCTCACCGGCGGCGCGAGGCATACGGCAGGCCGCTCCCAAGGGGAGTCCTTATCAAGCAGCCGTGCTGCTGCTGACGAGACCACGCCTTTAGCAGCCGTAAGGAAGTTGCGGGAACTCGGGTTCACGAAAAGTACCTTTACACTAAATGCCCATTTGAATTGCCGTGTAGCACTGCTTCAAATGACATTTACACTAAAGGTCCTTTGGCGTAAAGGTTTGTTTAGGTGCCCGTCTGAAAGGTATATAAGTCCCCGCCCCACTCAGAAAGGAGGAAACTCTTCCCCGATTCCTCCTTTCCATTCACGGAAGGAGGGACGACCGTCCTCCTTTCTGCGGGAAGCAGCTCAGAGACCCGCTCGTATGGGGAGTGGAGGAGAGAAGAAAGGAATGGAGAGAAGGAAACTGGGAACCGGTTTTCTGCCCGGCAGAAGACAATTCTGTAGGGATTGACCTTTAAGCTCTCGGTGACGAGTATATATAGACTTGTGAAGAAAATTAGACATTTCCAATTCCCTGTAATGCCGAATTTAAGCGCAGCTCTTGAGGAGGAGGGTAGGGTACGAAGAGGAGGGTATGCTCTCCACCTCCTTCTCTTCTCCCCCTCCCCTCTTTCTCATCTCCTCATTCTCTCCTCCCCTCCTCCTCCCTTCACTCCTCCTCCTCCTCTCCTCCTCCCTCCCCCTCCCTCCCTCCCCTCCCTCGTGACGTCACATGGGACACCTCGTGAAGGCGTCGCGAAGGTCACGCGTGAAGGTCACGTGACCTACGTCGTGACCTTTACGAGTGACCTTTGTGACGTCACTCGTGAAGGCGTCGTGACCTTCACGAGTGACCTTCGTGACCCTCGATGACGTCACACGTGACGTAACGTGTGACGTCATTAGGGGAAACGTCCCATATTGCAACGCGCAGTTACGCCGACGGCGAAGCCGCTCAAGTCGGCAACGGGCGCAAGAGCAGCGCTCTAAAAAAAGGCGTTCATTAATGAACATTACCCGTCTTTTTTTCGTAGGTTACGTGACACTAAACTTATTTATGTAAGAATAGTTGGTACTTTGTTCTTAATACAGCGTGTCCCTAAAAACATTTGCATTGTATTTTTTTTTTTTTTAGTGAGGAAATTATTAATTTTTGCTCAACGCTCAGTCTTCGCTCGAATGTGCGCTAGCGGTCCGGAATCGATGCCGATGTGCGAGAACCAGGGTTGGGCAGAAATACTTTAAAATGTATTTGGAAATACAAATACTGGGATACATTAAAATAGTAGCTAAAATACTGATACTGAAATATATCTGTAAAAGTGTATCGCGATACGTATCGGAAATACATTTCAAAAGAGGCAAAAAGTATTTGGAAATACAAATACAGGAATACATTTTAGGGAGGGCAGAAATACAAATACAGAAATACTGATACTGCAATACATTTTTCAAATTTGTTTGAGACGCCGAATGAGATGAAGCTTGAAGTTTGAAGTGGAAGTTTTTGATCCTGAAATTACTTTCCCGTAGGTTTGGCACTTTGCCTTGAGGGTGGTGATTTCGGACGACGAGCAGTCTTCAATGGGCTCAAAAAAAACGTTCCATCAAGGACTGACCGCGGTCCCTTTCCTGACATCCTGTCTGTCTGACGAGGGATGCGAAAAGACATCGACCTCTAAATAAATTCTATGTCATCCTAAATCCCATCATAACGTCACCACGCCTCTGTCCAATAAGGACGCCCCTGTCAACATTTATCACATGACGTCACGGTGGAATGAACTGGTATTCTTTATCTGTAGCTGTGGCCTTGAACATGAAACTTTACCACGCTGCTATATGAAAGGACAATACGTACTTTCGTTGTAGGTTACCTCGTTGAAGATCGTGCAGGCAGTGTCATTTGGAATTTTCAAGAATAGTGGACCACCTGAAGCATCCAGGAACACACGTCTTATCTTCTGTTACGGTTGAAAAAACGATACTGTGGCATCCCTGTTGTGAAGGTCCTTCCTGCCGACCCTCCGCCACCGACGCTTGGATTGCAGTCCTCAAGTTTCGTCTTGCATACTCCAAATAGAGACCTCGTGGATTGCGACCTGATATTGCTGGCACAGGCGCGAGCTCTCCGAGAAACAGCGCGCTCGAGACGAGTCGCAGGTGTACGAAGTCTGGGTCAGCACAGCGAGGCCACGTCTGACCTTCCTGGGTTTCGGATCACCAGAGCAGCGGGTCACTTTCCCGTCGGCTGATGACGTACCCTTGAGCCGTGCAATATTACGGGCGCAGCCGCAGACGCATTCGAATATGTGTTGAACTTCACTGCGTGAGTCATCCTACTATTTCAAGTCAACTACCGCCAGGCTTGTGCTGCAACGGACTGTGACTCAGCTTTGCCGGCTGGGTGTACTGTGTACGCTAAGGCAAGAGAGACGGTTAGCAGCGGGCTTTGGATGCCAGCAAACAATGACTCAAGAAACCCCTACCTAAGGACCTGCGGCACAAGATGCTCTGACTCCACTCCTGGCACGCCACCTGGTTCGAGTCCCCGACTACGCAACACTTCTCAGAAGAGAGAAGAGGACGCATAGAAAAATAGTTTGGAGAATCGGAAGGAACCTTGGTCAGCATGGTAACAATGCCCCAGCATCTCCTTGACCCTAGTGCCCTCAGAAGTAAAAAAAAAAAATGCGTTTGGATTTGTATTTTTTGTTTGGGTGGGGGGGGGGGGGGAGTATTTCTCAAGAAATGTAACGAAATACATTTCACCCTGATTGTATCGCGATACAACGGAGCATTCAAAATGTATTTCGATACAGGAATACAGATACTGGTGAAAAAATGTATCGCGATACAGAAATACAGATACGAAATGTATTTCTGAAATACTATCGCGATACATTTGTATCGCGACACTGCCCAACCCTGGTGAGAATTTAGTTGTATTATTCGAGTGTCACGAGTGATTTCCTAAAACTTCCAATGGGATAAATGGGACCTGTTCTCGCGGTAGTTTGCTGCCGTTTAGCCCCTCGAATTCGTGGACTCTCTCGGTAACCATTTTCCTCTAAAACAATTTCCGATAGTCGCATTGAATGCGGAAACGCCGTTCGTTCCGACGCCTTGGCATATCTGGTTCGAACCGTTAGTGCTACATTCTGCTCAGAAACTGAGCGTTCAACGATACTTAGTTTAGTTTTTGTTATTACAAAAGACACTTTAAATATTTCTTTGGGACTACACTGTATACTTCTGAAATGGCCGAGATGGACTCTCACCAAAGGCGCTAATTGATACGAATGAATATTTTCTTAGAGGAAAGGATTTCTCGAACACTTTCGAAAGGCAGTGAGGAATCATTCTTTTTGTACCAGCTTCACCAAGTACACCGCTCACGTTCCTAACCATTCAACCTTATGACGAACGACGACGTCATTCTTGTCCAGCTCGCTTGCACCTTTGCATTTAATTGCATTATAATCATCATGCAACCTTAAACTGTTTTCTTTTTATTTGATTGATTATTTTTTTCATTTTCTGCATATGTCTGTCTTTCGAGACGTTAAAAAGCAGAGAGCTGGATCAGGGTGTCAAAGTTGGTGGCAGCCTAAATACAAGGCGTGACTTTCATGATATTCGATTCGTAATTATAGTACTCAACGTTCTTACGCTTGTGAAGAAAAAACTATTTATACGAATTTTTTAATACTATGAGAACTTATATTCATATAAGATCATATATGTTTACTTAAACGAGTCTTATATGCGCCTTACGTAATTTATATAAGTTTTGATGTGTTTCTCGGTCAAATCATAAATGATTTTTTGGGGTCATTTTCAATAGGGTATCAATATTAATGCCTGCGGAAGAATAAAAAACGCTTAGGGGATCGCCACGCACTGCCTGTCTTAAGCTGTTTTTTTTCTAAAAACATACATATGTTTTTTTTGTTGTTGTTTTATCGGATATGAAAATAATCATACCAAAAGCACAAGGGTTGTACTGATTTGATGCAGAGGCGCACTTGGCACTTCTAATGACTACAGTTGTGCCTCATAAAAGACCACGGAAAATTAATTTATATGTAAATTTGACATATATTTGACATCAACAACAAAAACAAAAAACAGCAAGACGTTCAAAATATTGCAGAAGTGGCATATTGGTGTATTAAGCGCTATCGGACAAAATGCCATCTTAGCGGCGTACGAAGCTGCTTCGATTAACAAAGTTTCATACGACCGTGCCCCTTTGTCTGAACAGTTCAGAATGTGCCTAAAAACTTAGAAATGTATCCTATTTTAATCACTCACACTTATAATACTTAATAGGTCGCAAGCCTTTACGCTTAACTCCATTTTTAATTCACAGAATAAAACCTCATGTGAATGGAAACATTTATTTCATTACCAAGAAATATTTGTAGTCAAATTGCTTTTCTTATATTGTTTCAAACAATGAACGTATGTAACTGGGTGAACATATTAAAAAAGCTGATAAACGATACTACAATGTAACCATTATGATTTTTCTCAAAACAGTGGATTATATTGTCATTGTTACTATCGCGTGTCGTTCGTTGCTTGATGACTCGACACCGCCATCTTTTGCCAACAGGTGTCAAACTTTTAATCTATAACTCTTTATTTTTCTCTCATATAAACTACTGCCACCTAGTTTGGGGTAATAGTACAGGTACAAACTTAAATAAACTACTTCTGTTGCAGAAACAAATGCTAAGAAACATTTACAATGTCCCATACGACCACCCCAATGAACCTTATTTAAAAGTTTCAAATTGATTAATTTTAATAGTATATATAAATATTCAGTTGTGTGTGTGTTATAAATTTGAAGTAAAAAATAATTATGTTAGTCTGATTGACCTGGCTGCTCTTGCTCCAAAAGTGCCAATTTACCCCACTGGGAGCTTGCAAAATTGGAAGTTACATAATATTAGAACGACCTATGCTGAGCAAATGTTATCTTATGCGCTTCCAAACCTACATAATTTTCTTAGTTTCAAAAAATATTGATTCTATTAAGTCATCGAGAAACAGATATTCGAGAATTTTTTTCTAGTGTGGTTGTTTAGTAGTACTTTTGAGAGATTTGAGATGTATAATACTTCGGTGTTTTCTCTGTATATATCTAAATGTATATATGTATGACACTTTCTGCGTACGTATCCTCTCAATGTATCCACGGAATGTATCATGTGTTAAATATAAACATATTTACATAGAACTCTGAATGTATGTATCATCTGTTACTACGAAAAACGTAAATATTGCCGCCTGACTACTTTTTGAATGCCATTGTGTCTTGTTTAATTTTTTCTTGATGCCACTGCTGTTTGTGTGAGAGGGGGGCCGGGGACTCGTCAAGCTGCACGATGCAGCTTTTCTTCCTCGGTCTCCCTCCATCATTTGTTTGATAGAAAAATAAACATTATTATTATTATTATTGATTTTAATATTATGGGTTATGTGCAGGACCTAATGTTTAGACTAATAAGTATGACACTTACCTGGTTCACGTACTAAACCACTAATAACCGAAACAACGACGATCTTTCTGCTTACCATCCAAGGAAACTCTCCCATTTTTGCTCGACGTCCTCCAACGATAAATTTGCTTCCTCTCACAATGCGGCGAGTGCCACAACCAGGTTCATTCAGCGCGGTACTTTCATCTAATATTTCAAGAAGGGCAAAACGCCAGCTGAATAAATTAAATGAATAATTTCCGTTAGCTCTAATGCTCTGGCCATGTTTTTTGTTTGTTTTTTCTAGTATTATCTCTAGAGAAATGTATTATAATTGCAATACGCCTCATGTATTCTTGTCACTGTGACATCTGAGTAAAACTGGGTAGTCTACATCGTTGCTCAGGAATGACGTTCGTGACAATAACAAACAAAAACATGTTTTCATGAAAAACAATTTTTTATTTACGAACGCTGACGGGCACACTGCTTTCTTATTTCAGAAATGTAAAGGCATAAAACAAACCATAAAGGAAAGCGCATTAAAGGTAAAAATAACGTAAATAAAAAATCTTTATCATTCTTTACTAAACTTTCTTTCACCTAAAGGCCCAACCACATGGTCGCGTTTTTCCCGCGATTCGTTGGCGTCCGCGTCTCAGCGTCTGCTGCAACTGACGTGAGAAAGGGCGGTCAACCCTATGGGGACGCGCGCCAACCCGCGTCGGATGGATGGATTGATGGATGGATGTTAATGGCTATACCTTTTGTAACGGGCGGTCGGTTGCGCCACCTAGCCTAAGTCTAAAAAGACAATCATATGATTACTCCCGCTCTTCTAAGCAAATTTTCTCCCCTGGCTTGGTGGGATATCGGCCGGGTGCTGCGCAGTGTCAGCATATCGACTAGGCCTAAATCATCAGACGACCGGCAAAAAACACCTGTTTACAGGGTATATTAGTGCTGCACAAAGAAGTTAGTTTATTTAGAAGTTAAACACGTTTCCTTTTTAATTTTACCTGAAAGATAAATACCGGTCAATCTCGAAACTGTCGTACGTACAGCTTGCTGCACGTGTCTACACGCATCTTCACCGAGACTGACTCGGAAGTTCCAGAGGGCGCGACGGGCACCGCCCCGCCTCGCTTCCGCACCGCGTGACTCCTGATTGGTCGCTGCCTGGCAAGCCACTTCTGGGCGGACTTGGAAGTAATCCATTACAAGTAACGGAATTACTTGTAATTAATTACTTTTCTAGTAATTTTGTAATTAATCCGTTACTTTTTTGAAAATGTAATTTGTAATCTAATTTCATTACTTTTTCAGTAACGAATTACTGAAATTACTCGTTACAATTCTTCCGCCCCGTCAAATGGAAAAATACAGTGGAAGAAGGGCGATGCAACGGCCTTGGCGCTTTTAGCATGGTAACACAAGACGGCGGTTCGCTCGCGAAGAGAGGGCTGGCGAGGGAAAGAAATTCACGGAAACCGCGACAGCCCAGCCAGAGCCCGTTTCTGGACTCGTTCGTACGGTCAGCCAGGCTGGGAGGATTCGACTGTCTACATGAAGGCAACAAGCTTCGACTTGAAAACGAACGGACTGCTTCGAGCGCACAAAAGAGCAGAAAACTAATGGCCCATAAAACCGTCGCGTGGGGGTCGTGAAGAGTACGAACGTGGACACTGTGACCGTGGTGCGTATGTCCGCTCGCACCCCCCCCCCCTCCTTTCCGCCCCACACCCCTGCGTGTTGTCCCCCAAAACCAATCAGCATTTTTTTTTGTCACACGAGATTTTCCTTTGCTTGTCGATGTTCTGCCTACACACACCCACCCCGCAGACAAGAAAAAAAAATGTTACAAGAGCTTGACCCTGTTCATTTTTGACAGCGCTCTGAAAGCTAAATACTGGCTGGACCAACCAGCTTTGTGGCTTCTGTCACTTGACTTTGCACTAGCGGATGCGTAAGGCACAAACATAAGGGAAGTGATGGCAGCAGCTCATTGGAACAGAAAAAAATGTAGCATCAACACTACTGTCAGTTCACTACAGTAACTTTCGACAGCAGGCGATTAGGTGGCCGGGGAGCACAGCCAAAATGGCTTGGGAGTTCGAAGCTGAACCCATATTCCCAGAAACAAGAATGTTGGGGTTCTTGTCAGCGGACTAGTGCCTACGGGAACTTACTCCGACATTTTAGGGAAGGGAACACAGCCTCGAGTTTTCTGAGAATAAACAGTGGCTGACTTGGACACAGGAGTTAAGACAGTTTCTAAACGGAAAAATCAGCTTAGTTGAAAGATTGTGGATTAATATTTCGTGTGAAATTTCGGTTTTGATTGGTTTGATGATCAAGAAAAAAGATCAAGCGGAGTCAAGGCCGGATAACAACCTTCAGCAAGTGGGACTCTTTGAAATCTGCCCAAACGCAGGTACCGCATGTAGGTCTCACAGCGAGTTGGTTTTAGTGGCTAAACCAGCCCCTATTTAAACAATATGCAGCAACCATAGTAAAAACCAGATCTTGAGGAGAGTCGTGTTCTGAAGTTTGCTGATGCCATATTTCGAATGGTGTGCGTGCCTCCGCCGCCCATGTGCATTCGTCGCATGTTCATGGGATTCAGTTCCGTCCCGGGTGGACAGCGCTAGCTTTGTTAATATCAAACACCTGTTCCAGTCCTTTACAGCTTTAAAGATCCATTCTTCTAAAATTATGATCCTAAAATAATCGGTAGATATAGTACTGAATCTGTTTTATTATTGATGGGGCCCGGCCCCGAAAACACGCAGTAGAGTATTGCAGGTATTTTGCGTGTTTCTTTAAAGTAACGCAAAAGTGATTGAGTAAAGTAATGAAGTAATTAATCAGTTACTTTTTACGGGGAGTAATTTGTAACGGTAATCCACTACGTTTTAGGCCAAGTAATTGTAATTGTAATTAATTACTCTTTTGGAGTAACGGGCGCAAGTCTGCTTCTGGGGCGTCGCCGAGATCTGGCCGTAGCAGACATCGACGCCTCGCGCGCCTCGCACTTTGGTGTGTGGCTTCTAGCGACGCGCTCCAACGCTGGGAGGCGCCGACGCGGCTGAGGCGCGTGAAAAACGCCTGATGTGGTAGGGGCTTTAAGTCCAACTGCAGCCACAGGACGACCTGATGGAGCCAATCAGACTGCGTCAAAATCGCACAATCATGGTGTTCGTCGTGTTTCTCTACGTTTCCTATCACCGCTGGACCAATCATAGACAGTAAAGGTCCAGACTTTTTTGACGCAACTTCATTGGTCCCTTTCACGCTTTCCACGATTTAATATGATTTCGGCAGTAATAATGGTAATAATAAGTTAATAATGATTAGCGACACTAATAATGTTAATCATAATTATATCAATTATTTATTTTGGGCAATTAATGAAGAGGGGTAGAAATATAGGACGGCTCGACCGGCTTCTCCACCTCAAATACACGAGACGAATATTTGATTAAAATAGCGCCAACCAATAAACCTATACGGTGCCATGTTTTTCTTTCGAGAAAAAATATCGAAGGTACAGAAATAAAAAGAAACTCAAGGCGTTATTAGCCTAGTGCATCCTCGAAGCGGTGCAGAACGGTTCGAAGGCCCGAATATATTCCCTGCGTTTGTTAACCAGCGAGTGACTGTACAGTGTGTAAACTATCTCTTTTAAGGCACTTTAGACGTCCCGCAAAAGTCGGTTTTCAAACGTATCGTGTTGCAATTTACTACAGAGGTGCGAGCAGGCGGTGGAAGTTTACGGTGAAAAGAATCAAGGAACGAACTTGCCTCATTCAAGAAAAATTAAAATCAGAAACCTGTTTTGTGCAATCTACTTCGCAACTTCGCAGACAATGCACGCGTGGAGAGAAGTTCTAGCGGCAGATGGCGCGTACCGCCTCGAGGGAGCGTAGAGAGCCACGCATTACAGAGACTTCACAGCTCCACGATCGAAGTAACGTGGTTTATGGTCCGCATTTGCAATGCAAGCTGCGAGGAAGTGCTGAAGCAATACGTAGGGGGGGGGGGGGGGGGGGGGGG
>JAZHYW010059268.1:0-11817 GCA_037355805.1 Ixodes ricinus | reverse complement strand
GTTTACATTTGGAGCACTAGAATTAGTTAAAAACAATGGTGTCTATGATTTCGGTGCACCTCAGAGGTGTTGCGATGACATTCTGTGGCTCGCTTGCTATAGGCACGAGGATGCAATTGCGTGATCTAAGATAGGCTCAATTTTACGCTCATTACGAATTTGTAATAATTGGCATAAGCAAACGCTGAATGCTTATAAGGGTGATCATTATTGTTGCTCCTATACTAATTCCAACATAAAACGAGCAGCCATTTGCGAAATCCTTCATGCTAGGAAAAGGCTTTCCAGCGAAATTTGTCATTTGATTTTCACTTATTTTTTTATGGTTATCTCTGACAACACGACATCGATGAAGTGTAGTGTACTAACTTTAGCATGCGGTCAATTTTTTTATGCCTGTTGGTTAACGTGACGTAGTTTCAACATCAAGCGCCTTCGAAGGTGTACTCGGCGATTGGTACGTCACCTGCTACACTGTATGGCGAAACGAACGTAACCATCAACATAATTTTTAAAATTTTTTATACAATATTGGTTGCAAGATCATTCGTTCTTTCGCCGCTGCCGCAGAATCTACAGTTCCTTTTGTTTAAGTTTGGAGGCACAAGTTTGCCTCATTAGACTTTTTTTTCTAATTTTACATTATTGTTTTTTTTTCTTTTTTTTATTCTGGACATTATTACGACAAGACGAACAGAGGCTCGAGTCGTAGCATAAAAATATAAGCCCCCTTCAACTGCTTAAAAAAAAAGTCCATACACAAAAAAAAAAGTTACAATCGAGTACTAGGTTGGACGCAAGCAATTAGCAGAAATCTACAGCACATCTACGCCAGGAATGCCGTAAGTCACCCTATGAATCGATGTCCGTGGAAATGATGTCGTTGCTCTTTCCTTGAACAAACTGATGAAAGTTCTGCCATTTAAGAATCGTTAGTCAGTCGGGTCGGTGCTTCGACAAAGCAGCAAGATACTGCAGTTGTTTGCGAAGGTCAACGTAGAACGATGATAGCAAACGAATGTATTGAAGCGTAAGGTCAGCTATGTACGAGCTCCAAATAGGTATCGAAAACATCATCGATAGACACAATATAATTGTGGATCCTCTTGGCCTATGCATTAGCTACTTCGAATTGTAACACGCTGGGTGCGTACACAGTCGAGGCGTGAACAACCATTGTCTGACGCTGACAATTTAGAGAGTTATATACCAAGTTCTTAATGTCTTCTAGGAAGAGAAAAAAAATACACTAGCTTGATCACGCTGACAAAGACCGTGGGACACGTTCACATCAGCCCACTCCCTCACACTCGGTCGGCGTCCACAAGCCAGTGGCCACACACTATGGTAGCTCTACACGTTCTGTGTCTTCAGTTTTTGTCAACATAATCCAGCTAGTGTACTTTTTTTTTTACTTTATGAATTAATTGTGAACTACCTCCAGATTCCCTAGTACCGACCATGCATGCTCTGTTTAGCTCAAGCTCAGTACGCATTGGAAGTATTCTTGTATTCGTGCTTTGAAATGGCCCCCATGGGGCATATATTCGTTATGTAACTTTAACATACGTGCAACGGTCCAGTGTTAAAGGGGCCCTGCAATCATATTTAAGTGTCTACCTTTTTTGCGGTTTCCACGTCTTTTGGGGTTCGGGCAAGCCAGCGGGCATGGAGAGAGTAACTAAATATCAGTGCGTCATATTTTAACTGGACGACGCGGAAACCTCCTCCACCTAGGGGGTGACCTGCGGTGCCGAAAGCGCGCGATATGTGAGGTCTTTGGTCCTGGGCTTACTACTGGTCAGAGCCGCTCAAAGTTTCTTTTTAGTCGAAATACAAAATATAAGTGGCGCGAGCCTTTTCAATTATTTATAAAAGTAGTTTCTGTTCAGTATTTTAGTTCCGAAAAGAAACAAGTGCAGTTTATAAAGTACGGAAACAAGAAATGACCCGTCGACATACCCGCCACCAAGTGGTGGAAAAGGCAGCGCATACTAGAAAGATGTAGTGGAATCAGGCACCGACGAGCGGCGAGCGTAGAAATGTCCCGGATGTACGTGGCGGCGCTGCGGTCGACGATCTGACCAGTTCCGAGCGTTCCGAAGGCCTTCGCGAGCAGGTTTGGCTTGCGGATCGGCCGTTTGGCGGTATGGCAGCGCGAAGTGGCTCCCGTTCTGAACTGATCTTTACCCCGTGTTTGCTGTCGTTTGTGGCCAATGAAGTGTCATGCCGAATTAGTGTTTAATCGCGCAGCAAATGCAATGCGAGCCGCCCAGGCTGCCCGCTTTATACAGCCTATCCAGAACATGGTTTAGTGGCGCCCTCTCGAGCCGTCAACACGGAGTGCGGCAGCCGTGAGCGCTCGCTGAGCTCACTACCTCGTTCACGGCCACTCAAGCAACCAGGACGTCGTGAAGGAGGTTATTTTTTGCTTCTTTTTGTAATTTAAATTCGCTTATAAATTTTAAACTAAAGCGAAATTGGAGAAAAGAATAGTTTCATTTCAGTTACTACGATCAGAGTGCTCAGGTTCGGTGCAAATTAAAAACCAGTAAAAAGTCCTTGCAGGGCCCCTTTAACAGCCGAGCGTGGCGATTTTTCGTGGAAAACCAGCGAATGTACACATTCTGTGTTAAAAATGAAATACGTTTACAAATCTTTGTAATGCGAAATTAGAGCGCAGCTATTGAGGAGGGGAGGGTTTGGGGGAGAGGGTATTCCCTCTCCTCCTCTGCACCCTTTCCTTGCTCCTCCTCCTCCATCCCCTCCTCTCCACTTTTCCTCGAATTCAGTTTCCTTGCTAAATTTAGCGGAGAAAATGACGTCACGTATGTACAAATTCAGTTTCTCCGCTGGATTTAGCGGGAAAATGGATGTCACGTTACCTGATTTTGTTAATAATGATATTTATCGTTTTTTCCACGTGAGTTTTTCACCAGCGACTCATTGTTTCCCCACTCCCCTTCTGTAATGCTTTATGCCTGGAGGGTAAATAAACTAAATGAAACGAAGCGAAGCTTCGCGTTCCCTGCAGAGAGCTATTTCTGAAAATTGTGAGTTTTGTCTCGTCAGATCTCTTTCCCTCGAGGGCCGCATTTCATCTTTTTCCGCCTTTGCCAACAACGGCCTTACCTGGGGCCCCGCTGACCGCGGTTTTGCCCGTCGCCGCGGCGGTCGTGGTCCTGTTAGAGACACTGTCCTGGAGCACGACCAGGGCTCCCTCTACCATGAAGAGGAAGCGGAAGAAGATGGCCACCATGAAGATGGCGGCGGCGGCCACGATCGGCTTGCGGTTGTCCCTGGCGGCCGCCCACAGCACGAAGCCGTAGCCCGCCAGGCTGGCGATCACCACCATGATCTTGGCCGTGAGCGACCAGGCCGCGATGGGCACCAGGAAGACGTAGCCGCGGTTGGGCTGCATCCGCACCAGGGTGACGGTGGCCAGCGCCAGCTTGCACGCGTCCACGGCGATGCTGGTCGCTGACAAGGCGCGCAGGTTGACCAGCACATTGCGCGCGTCCACCATGGCGCCGCCCGCCTTCCGCCGCTGTCGCCAAGTGGTTGTCGAAGAAGATTGGCAGCTGTATTTCGATCAGGCCATCAAACCGTCAAGTGAATCAGCAAACGCTTAATTAGAGGGTAAACTCAGGGCTGCATGATAGGTACCATCGAGGCTTTCAAGCCGTCAACGGATCCCTTTTTCAAACATGCGCGTCATCTAGTGGCTGCTGAACCAATTACACGAGTCTGCTATCGCTTGGGTCCACACCTGCAGCTTGCATCGGTCACGAGTGCTGCGTCAGCGTTCGGTGAGGACTCGGATCCAATCACATCACTTCGTGCCCAAGAAATGGCGACCGCCAGTGTTGCTTGATGGGGCTCTGAATAGGTTTTATGCGAGTGCAGCACAAGAAACGGTGGGTTTTTGAGCGTTCTTTAATTGGCGCACTGAAATAATCGCGTTACATCAAGGTGCTGAGTCACGTAACCGTGTGACGTGACAGCACGACGGGAAAGTTGACACCCAGGTTTCAAGATCCAATAACGTTGGTGACACCGTGATGTGACGTGCCACGCTCGAACACGAAATCTGAGTATGCTTCCGTTACAGAATGCAGCTCTGCATGAAAGTCAAAACCAGCGTGGGCTTCAGTGTGACAGAAACCTCAGATTGCATCGATTGCACGTTCGGAACGTCATAATGAAATCGGCGCCATAGCGAGCGTCGTTGGAGTCGGTGCCAGGGCTCGCTACGACTTTCTGTCATCCGAGATCAGTATCTGCGTGTGACACTCTGTATGACTATTATCCGCTAGCGACTAGAGCTTGATCGGGTTGTCGCGAGCGTCTCGTATACAGCGAGCTTTCAGTGGCGGTTCTCGTGGTACTCAGCAGACTTGTACACGTTACCGAAAAATAGTAAGGAATTACATTTACAATTATTCAAGGCTAAATTGTAATTTATTACAATTACAATTACCCTCCCATAAAAGTAAGTGACCGTTACCCCCAAAAGTAATCCGTTACTTTCGTGGCGTTACTTTCAACAATATTTTCCTCAATTAAGAAACAAGGGGAAGAAGGTTATTCAAGTTCTTATTGTTGCCACCTGTTCCATTTATTGACCTTAAGTATTTTGAGCAACACCTGACTCTCGAAAGTCTCGTCAGACATTTTGCGTTATTTCTTACTCAATATGTCGACTGCTACGCTGAACACCATTTGAACTGAGGCACTGGATGGGAGTGCCATGTTGTGCCTCACGAATGTTTTATGCTCTGCATTGAGCTTTTTCAGCGAAGCAATGGAAGTACTATTTACCTCGAAGATAGAGCAAAGCTTCGTCGTTGCAGCCGTTGCCTGATATTCGAGAGTTTCAGTAGAGTTGGTAACAGTAAGGTGATAATTAAATAACAAATAAGGTTTAGCTCAATATTCTTCTTCCTTTGGTTCTGAACAGGTCGAGCGTCGGTTGAGACGTTGGTGAATAAGAAAAAAGTTTCCAATATTTAAAGATAAGTAATCAAGAAAAAAACAACAACAGGACACTCATAACAACAAATAATTAGAACGTTGGTTAAAACAAAGATGTAAACGCACGTTGGCCGTCTGTACCTTTCTTGATGCCGTTCACAAACGCACGGAGCACGAACCGACTGCAGTTTACTCTGGTGTTCTCCAGATAGACGTCCGCTGATGCCACGGGCAGCGAAGGGCAGAGAAAGCCGCGCTATGGCCCCACTCACGAGTTTCACTCTCATCAAGCCCAGAATATCAAGTCTACGCAGCCACCATCATGTTTTATTTGTAAAAATATCTGCTTGACACAAGATGCGTCCTGTTCGGGTAAAAACAGGAAGAAGAAAAAGGAAGACTATTACCATTTTCGATGTGCTCGCAAAAAGCTGACTCACAAAAAGGGTAACTGAGATGCAGATAACCTGGCTGGAATTCACAAATAAAGTGGGCCAACTCTAGAAGTTGGACTGCAAAAAAAGTAAGTAGCTTTTAAAACAGGGTCGAATAAGGTGAAAGAAGCAGAAAAAACTACATCCTGTTTTCTAAGAGAAGATGATGAGTGTGCATCGAAGAACGAGGATGCTTGTGGCAATAACACCTTCACATATTATCACATCTCTTTTAGTGGATTTTAAGGTAGACGGAGCGTTGTCTCGTGTTGTGACATTATAAAAATGGTCCTAGTGACTATAACCGAGAAGGACATTGTTAATTCTTGTCTGTGCACTTAGCGCCTTGAGCTTCTCGAAGAGGCATACAATCACTTGATGTCTTCCTCTCCCCGCCTTCGATCGCAAAGAAAAAACAAAGACACAAAAAAAAAAAAAACGGATATAACTTGTTCCCCTTCCTTTTCTTTTTTCTTTTTTTAGAAATGCTTATTTTGATTTTTTGACATTGTTGTTAGGGTCTAAAAAAAATAGATTCAGGGACTTGGTGCTTGGTGTTGCAAAAAAAAAAGGCTTTGCGGAACTGAAGAGTGCCAAGCCTCCCTTTGCGCTGGTCAATTCGCGTGACAGCGTCACTGCGCTCAACTTTACCAAACTGAAAACGACCTTCTCTTAGAAGCGGCGGGGAGGGGGGGAGGGACTGGTCCTGAAAAAATGTAACGGATTACAAGGAATCCGTTACGTAAAAAATGTAAGGGAATTACTTTAAAATTACTCTAGAAAATATGTAATTATTCCGTTACTAAATTACCGATAAATGTAAGGGATTACAAGTAATTTCGTTACTTGTAACGGATTACGTACAAGTCTGGTACTCAGTATAAGAATAGTAAGTAACCGTGGCTCTAGGTGGCATGACCGTGGACGCGACCTTAGTGGCCGCTGAAGTATATTGGATAAGCTTTCATTGTTGTCTCTCCCTTTCTGCCTGTTGAAACAAGAATAAATATTAAAACAAAATTTTCGAGAAGGAAAAATGACGATTTTTAGAAGTAACAAAAATCGCAACAACACGCAAGGACTGGGGGCGTTCGAGTAAGTCGTTTTCGGGACCGCAAACCGCTTTGTGCGCGTCCCTTAAAGTTTGCTCCCCGAAGGTGGTGCGATATGTCGGGTCTTCAATACAGATAACGTGATTGTAAAAGCTGTTCTAAACCCCCCCCCCCTTTCTTTCGCTCATTTTGTTTTTGTATCCTAATCTAATACGTGTTTTTTTTTTTAGAATCGATATTTAATTTATAGTTGCATCATTGCTTTTGTTAAGGACAATTTGTGTCGAACAGGGCACAACAAAATACCAGTTATTATCGTTATAAAAAAAAGAAAGAAAAACATTGACAGGAGGAAGACGAATGTGGACAGGACACGTTTCAACTGATTTAATTCACGACGAACACATGCGTAATGGAAGACAGCGAGCTCATGAAAATATCAAAATAAACTGAAGATAAAATAGGTATGCCGTGTCCTGTCTATCTTTTCTACGTTTTTTTGCGTAGAGCGATTATGATACAGCACCAGTCAACCGAAATAGCCAGCTATCACATGGTATCGAGATATACCCATTATTATTAGGTTTGGCCCTATTGTGAACATCCACCTTTTCGATATTGACTCTGCGGACACAACTCTGAATAATTAGTGTTGCTATAGAATGTACCATATTCCGTTCACTCCCAAGCGGACGCAAATTGGGGGAGGGGGGGGTGCTACGTACCTGTTGAACTAGTCAACCACCGATCTTGCATTATGTGATCGCGCTCACCCGCAGGGGTGGAGTCAGTCATTGAAAGGCAGACGATTGATTGGTCCGGTGAGAACGTGGCTCCCGGGTCAATTGGCTATTTTCAGTTGAAATAAAGCCTTCACCTCGACCGAACTTAATCATTGCTTTGACGTCGCACGAGGCGGGCACGTTTGCAACGTCTCCGGTAAAGTGCTTCTATGTTCTTCGGTTTCAGTCCGGGTTAGGATGAGACATGTGGCCGTTGAAGAGCACGCGTGTCTAGCTGGCTGTATACGAGTGCTTTGGTAGTATTTTCTCTATCATTGATTGACCTTTCGCCTCGCCATTGACTGGCGTCACCCGGTGCAGCGCAGGGTGTCTTGACCCAGACGTAAATTGGCCATCGTGGCCTCATACCGAGACGAGTGCAGTTATTAGAGTGACATTGACTGTCCATATTCATCTCTCACTTTCGCAAGCCCTTTTGATGATGCGGAAACAACGTTGGGCGGGTTTGCACTTAGAGCCCGGCTTTATAAGCTGACCAGAGAAGCGCGAAGGGAGTGGTATACCTCAGAGCCGGCTCGTGGAACAGCTCGACGTGCCTGGAACGCTGGCTGCGCAGTCCAGGGACAGGCCGAGACTTCCGACACCCCAGCAGACGCTTTCTTCCTCTTTTCTTCCTTTCGTGACAGCTCAGTGCTCCGGTGTCGCTAAGCCAACCAGGGATTTCCCCAGACCCCCTAGGGGGGGGTGTACACCCCCTAGCACCCCTAGTTTTCCTGGACACCCCCTAAATCTAAAAAAAAAGAAAAACTCTTTTTTAGATTAAGTAGAAAACACAATTTCTGGTGTATATATAGAGAAAGGGAAACATACATTACGGGTATGAGCATTTGGTTAATAGACGTCTGTAATTTAGCTAGTGAACTAAAAAAGAAACAGTTTTATATTTTATCTAGCCTCGCCTCGTCGCGATGTCGCTCCTTACGTCGCGCATCGAAGTCCGCTGCACTTTGTCTTCAGCTGCACCGCTTTCGAATAAGACCATTTGCTGTCTTACCCAAGCATCAAGGAGAATGCAGGGATTGGTGTTCCACGCGCCACACGCGCACGCCTTTCCTGTATAAAAGATTCGAAGTAAATAACCAAAAGAAAGCATTGACGAACGCGCGTGCAAGATGCCATTTGTTTTAGGTTTTTGCTTTGGAAAAAGTTACTACTGCTGAGGCCAGCACGTGCGGCACGTGGAACACCAATCCCTGCATTCTCCTTGATGCTTGGGTAAGACAGCAATAGGTCTATTGCAACGCCTGAGCAGAACAGTCGCAAGTTGCAACTAACGCGCCGTCTGCTTACGCATGCATTGCCGGCGCGGAGCGAAATTCAAGAGCGAGCGCCACGGTCAACAACAACACTTCCGACTCAAAAAAAAAAAAAAAAAAAAGCGACAGTGCGTTAGAATATTTTTGTCGTCACAAAGGAGTGCGCGAACTTCAAAATCGGCTTTCTGAAGATTTGTTTCTCTTCTACAAATACGTTGTTTTTAGGCTTCGAATTCATGCTTAAATCTCACTAAAGCGAGAAAAAAAAAAAGAAAACCGACAGCGACAAGCTTCAAACGATAGCCTCCTCTATACTCACAAAGCCTGGCAGTTCGATGACGAAGCCATAGAGTGCCCTGCCGCAGATTTGCAGCGCGAGGCAGTGCCATGGCCTCCTCTATACTGGCAAAGCCTGGCAGATCGTCACGTGACGCGGCCGCCGAAAGTGAAAAGGTAGAGCGGCAGACAAGAGTCTAAAACCCCTTCCGGTTTTAAAAGTAGCGCAAGGTGCGTCGATGTATGAGGCACGTGCAACGTGCAGCCCTTGGGAAGACCGTGGCAGTGCAGCGCAACACTGAGCTATAGATTTTAGACGCCATGTTCTTCCCGGAAGTGGCGCGCGGAACGTGTCTCGAGAATTTCCACAACAGTGAATGGCGCCACTTCTCCCAGAATAGAGGGGCTTTACAAGAGTCTAGAGTTAATAATTGGGGTTGTGTGGATATTTATACAGCGTGTAGTTGGTCTGCCATTTAAATTTGCGACGAGTCACTCGCTGTAGATGAGCAATTTAGCCAGTGCGGTACAACCGCTAGCCTGGGGTCTTTAACGTGCACCACGCAGTAGTGATACACGACCGCACGCCGGTACGATGCTCATCCAGATCGAAACGGGCAGGGGTGGGGCTCGAACCCAGGATCCCTGGGTTCTGCAGCGCGAGTGTCTAGAGTTCCTGTATGGGCTCCCTACGGGAGCCTACAAGAGTCGTGTATCGGGCTCCCCGCTGCGGCGAGATGCCGAAACACACTGCCCTGAGCGATGGAATGTCCGCTCGTTGTTCTCGCGTTCTTCGCGCTACCGCTTGTTTTTTCGTCGGGTTTGAAAATCATGTTTCGGGTCCTCGCCGCTGCAAAAACTGTGCCCTGACTACAGGCTCCCCGAGAATGCCACGTGTGATATACCTTGGTATATCACAAAATCAGAATACCTCAACACATGCGCTCTAATTTCGCATTACAGAGAAACGCAATCGTCTAATTTTTTGGTCTTGACTTTTCTTCTTTCTTTGCGCCACGAGAAGGTGGCATTAGAGGCCGCTGGCCTTCGTGAATTTTATCGAGGGGCTTTGGTTATCCCAGAAACGAGGGAAAGGCGCGAGTTCACGCCGGCGGCTTGGAAGGGCGGCCCTAACGTTCTTCTTCTGACCGAATTAGAAGCACTTATTGTGGCGAACTTGGCCAGTTGTAACACACGAATAGTGTGTTACAACGCTTTCTCCTACAACACGAATAGTGGCCTCTCCCGCAGAGTCAGCTCCACGCAGCAGCCGCTAGTGTAAACATCCGCGATCGGCAGGGCTGTGGTCCTCTTCTCAAAGATTGCTTTTCGCCACACATGGCGTCCACGTCCAGTGTTTCGGGACTTTTTTTTTTTTTCGCTGAAAACGGTTTGCCAACATCCTCATAATTGCCAATCCTTGTGATCCACGACTCGCAGTGCTTAGCTCTCCCAAAGCTCCGCAAAAAACTAAACTCGCGGGCATTTTTTTTATACAGTGGCATTGTTAAGGGCTAGTTCCCCAGGATCGTGTCCGCCAGCAAATAAATGTCGACACAACACTCCAGACAGCTACCGCCGCCTATGAGCGACGGCAGCAATCAGACAACCGGCTTGTCGGTTGTTTGGTGACCACTGTCATTCATAGATGGCGGCAACCTTTGCAGCCTTTCTACTCTGACTTGCCGACTTGCGGCCAGCCATTACTTCGTTCCCACCATAGTACAGCTTCGCTGGTCTCCCTTCTTCACCAGAGTGGAAAGGCTGAAAGTTATTTTTGTACCATATTCACCTTCTACCTATATCGTGCCGTGGAACGCGTTCTAAGCTTCCGCAGTCTCTTCTGCGGAACATCAGACGTCGCGCATGCATCCACAACCCAATGGATCCTTTCTTTTTTCTTTTTTTTGCCTCGGTGATAGCGTTAGTATAAGGCGTGTGAAGGGGCGCGAGAAGACTGGCTATCATTGGTTCCACAGCCAGCTGCTTAAATCGGAACTGGAGCTTTTGCCCAGACTTTCTTTTTTGTCTTCCTTTTCTTTCTGCGCAGGCATCGTATATATAGTCGCACTTTCCTTTTTTGTTCGTCTTGGAATGCCTGGCATTTCTCGGGAAGTCGAGCCCTTCGCCCGATGATATAACCGATCCGCCTGAAACCGACACACTTGGCTGATTGACGTCAGTCGGATCGACCGGCCGGATTTGATTATGACAAAATGTATAAAAAAAAACGTCAACAAAGAAACATGACAAAAAAGAGAAAGAAAAGACGCTTCATTGTCTAGCGATAGCTAAAGAGCCTTTACCCCTAGACTCGTATTCACCTCAAGAACCGCAGTAAAACAGGTTGGACTCCTCGTGGAACGTTACTAATATCCCCCTTCGTCTGCTGGTTGAAGACATAGGTGCATTTTAGATTAGCTTTATGTTCTTTCATCAAAGCGTACACATTTCAAAAAACAAAAAAGAAAACATTTGTTTTTTGGCAGGTAAATTTTGTAAGAACTACACTGTAAAACATTTTCGCCCCATTTTACGGCAACAGGGGCAGGTTCAATATTGCCCACATGGTTTTCCAGCAATCTATAAACCTGACCGTCTGTAAAAACAAGGCATATAATTTCGTAAAATGACGGAACGTCCGTAGTTCACATGACGGACATCTATCCGTTTTCCATTTACAGCAAGAAGTTGCCGGTTTGATTCTGCCGTGTGCTCTTCCGTTATGCGGAAACTGCGACATCTGCAAAAACAGGGCATATACTTCCGTCAAATCACGGAACGTCAGTAGCTCACATTGCGGACGGCTATACTTAGGAAATATGAAAGCCGTCCAGTCTAAATAACAAAGCACTGTACCTCTCCGCCTGCCGCATATAAGACCAAAGCCACGAGCCATCCGCAGCACCTGCACCTCCGATACATCAGACGGCTCCCCTGGCAACACTCGAGCTCTGCCGGGGTGTCGCCTGACGTGGTAGAGGATTGGTGCGGATGGCTCTTAAAATGGCCTTCAAATACA
>JAZHYW010059266.1:0-27991 GCA_037355805.1 Ixodes ricinus | reverse complement strand
ACTTTGGTTCAGGTTACGTATTGCTAACGCGCGCACCGGTAGCTGTGACAACGCGCTGTAAAGCGCGTCCTATGGTAAAGATATAAACAACCGTTTAGAGTACCGTTGGTTGAGACTAAGCTGAGACGCCAGAAAGTCTGGTCGGTGCCATTTGGTGTTTGTGCGTATGGCGCGTGCTTTGCTCGCCTTCCTAAGTGATCACAACCGCACGTGCTGGTGTCTGCGAGAGATCGTGCGCCAGGGCTGTGAAGATGTCAACAGGTTTAGAATCGCCTCAAGAGTGGGCTGGCGTGTCTAGAGTGTGCGCGGCCACCTGACGAACGCGCATAACTCCGCACCGTTTGATGCTATTCGCATTAACGTAGATAATCATTCCCCCAGGATGGGTTCTGATTTTTTCTTCTCCTTTTTTACACACCAGCCACTTCCTTCGTCTTCTTCTTTCTCGTTCTATATAAAACAGTCAGTTGTGAGTTAGCGCCTGTCCTGTCCACTTCTTCGATCTTTCCTTGTCTGAGCGCTATTTGTAATATAGTCCGCAAAGCGAGACGATCTTTTTTAGATGAGATTAAGTCAAATCCGCAGTAATTCTTGAAACGTAGGAAGACAATGCAGAGTTTCATCACCTATACTCAATAAAAACTTTTGTTTGATGGCTATTGGTCCATGGTAGGTATCAGCGGTTAAAACGCGCAAAACGGACAGGGACAATAGAAAATAGGACAGCAGAAAATAGGAATTTGACATGACAATTAGGGGCACTTTTCAGCACTTGTGATCACAATGCCATCAAACAAGGCCATCAATGCCTCCACAAACTCCACTGCAAATCTCCACTTGGCAGAGTTAAAGCCATCTATGGCAGTGTCTGCAGTGGCAAGCTCGAAAGTGATGACTTCTTTGAGTTCAAGGAGCCTTGAGAGGATGAGGTACTCACTATTCCTCCTTGCGTTAACATCCTGAACAACATCGAGCACGTCTTTGTTCAGCTGCGTCTGCAGATCCTCCGGTTGTTTCTGCACACTAGGGCTATGCTTGTAATGTCCTACAATCGATCTGGCCTTCATGCCCAGTTTGTTCATAGCCGGGGCTCTCGCATCGCTGATTGCCAAATGCACTGTGTGCGCGACAGGCTCGCTCGAGCTATGGCGGCCGCGTGGCAGCCGCTTGGATATTGTGGCCGTTGTCCCTCTCGATGTACTTCACGCAGTCGGTTGGTATCTCCCAGTCGGCGCATAGTTGCTCCAAAGAAGCAGCAATGTTTACTGCCGTGTGACCCTTCGGCATATGTCTCGTGTTGAAAGTGAACTTTTTCATCTCGAATTTTACGGTGATTAAATCACACGTAAGGCTTAAAAAGCCATCGTTAGCACGCGAGGTCCAGATATCGCTCGTTAAAGAGGGAGTGTTTCTTCTGTCATCAATTGCCTTTCGCAGCTCTTTCTCGTACCTTTGCTCTTGTGTCGTCGTACAGGCAAGGGCAAGCTTGATAGCGCGACACCTTTGTTCAAGAGGGCAGACTGTAACCCGGCACGGCTTCTTTCATGAGTGCCTTGAGCCCCCGGTCTTCAACAAAGCTGTAAGGCTGAAGATCTCACGCGACCACCTCTCGCCACTTTCTGATGTAGTGCGTTTTCTTTCTTCTGCGGCAAGGGCTGATTTCTCTGTTGAAGTATATCTTAAATGGTTAAAACAGAGCAAAAAAAAACACGACAGACTGGAAGAGGAGGGCACAAACAGAGCGCTAACTCGCAACTAAATTGTATTGGACGCAACGGTGCAATATATACACACACAGCTGAGAAACAAAAGGAAGAAAAACAGCCAAAAAAACACAAAACAAGAGCACAAGAAACGAAGTATCGCCTCTAAAAAGACATACAGAGGGCACGCGCTAAAACCAAGCTGAATCAATAGGCCAGAAAATTAATCTCCTTCTCTGATAGGGCAACAGAAGGAACGGAAGGACAGGAGAATGAAGTGTATGAAGTATATCTTCCAGTATCGGTTGGACTCTTCGACGGTGTGTTTGCGGCATCTCTTTTATACTCGTCCATCAGCAAAGGGCACTGCCTGATGTGATTTTGAAGAGTTCTGGTTGTTCCCGTAGTCCTTTGAAGAACACGTTCGCACGACTTGCACTGAGCTGTCCACGACGAGAGTGCAGTACCGCAAAAGAAGGCTTTTTCCGGCTTTCTCTTCCTGCTTGCTCGGTGGCTCATCATCTGCAGTTGATACCATTCTCGGAGATGACGCTCGAGCGAGGACGGTATGAGCCACTTTGGTATCAGCACTGAGAGTGTTGCGCAACGGCGCACCTGGCGCGGTTTACCTTTTGACTAGGAATGTCGCGAACCACTCGACGTTTGGGTTCGACCAGGTTCAACTTTTTCGAATTTCTTGTGAAAGGTTCGACTAAGGTATGACTCGAGTTCGACTGCTATGCGCATGCGCGACAGGCTGGTCAGTTGGCTTTGGATTGGATGGTGATGGCAAAGGGATGAATTAAGGGCAGCATTGATTGGTTATTTCAGTTAACATGGTACAAAAATAAAGTTATTAACTTCTTCAGTGATCAGAATTATTTGCTTTGATTCCGACTGTTCATAAGACTAAAATAACCCTTTGCATAAAAAGAATCTCCTAACCTAGACATGCTTTTCTCAAGATCTGCCCACACTGTCCACAAAAGTCGAACCGGCCGAATCTGGGTAAAAGATCGGAGGTTCGTCGAGACGTCGATTCAAACCAGTCGAACCCTCGAAAGTTCGATTTAAAAATCCGGTTCAACCAAAGTTCACGACGCCCTTAGTTTTGATTTCTGCGGCAGTGGAGTTGTGGTCGATGGCGGTGCTATGTCCTGCTCTATGTCCCTCCCGCAATTGTAAAAAATATTTCTTCCCAGTCCAATAACTCTCTTGCTCCCCTCAACCCAGTCACAGATCATGACTTTTCTGATCGCGGGTGAGGCGTTGCAAGAGATTCTGTTGGAGCGACTTGTGTAGCGCCCGAGCTCACTTGGCTGTTGCATCCGGCACAGAAACCGCTTACGCTACCTAAATCCCTTCTATCTGAACCTTGGTTTCCACTAATTCTCTATTGCTTCTCGAGAAATACACTGGTTTTTTCCGCCGTAGCCATGTTCGCGAATCGGTCGGGCAGAAGTTTCCGGAATGTCACACGTTTAAGCGATGGCTAGAGAAATTAATCAAACTATTTGGTCAGCAAGCTTTCAAGCGGCGCCTAGAAATACGAATCAAATTATCTTGTCAGCCAGGTACTAATATTAAAGTACAAACTTTAAATGGTAGCACAACGAACATCTTACCAGCCAAGTGCAACACACCCTAATAATGGATCGTACGCGCCCCAACGTCTCGGCTTTCATTGGCAATATCAGCCATATCAGCAATAAAGCGAAGTTGACGTGCAGCAATTTATGTAGCGCTTCATGACGCCTGCATTAATATGACCAAGCACAGATACTGTGGCATGCGTCGCTCGTGATTACTACTAGTCGTTAGGACAAGAAATCGCCCCAGCCGTAATTGATGCGACCATGACGTGGTTACTGATTTATTTTCTTCTTGTTTTAAAACAAAATAATCCAACATGTCTTTCAAAATATTCCTACATGTCTTTGCAGATTTGTAATTCCCAATCATCATAGGGCCCATCGGGTAAAATTTAAATAAAACTCGAGAATGAGCAATTTTTTGAATTGCCGCGCGAAAAATGGCAAATTGTTGACTTTGTCGGATTCTTGACGAAATTTCCGGGTGCAACCCAGAAAACAATATTTCCGACTGCATAACTCTAATTAATTTGTTCAAAAGCTTCACAAGGCATGAAACTCTCTGACACGAAGAAGGTTCAGTTCAGAACATAAAATCAAAGCGACATAAAAATTCACCGAAAAATGCCTCATTATGTAAGATTTGCTTCAGAAGCCAAGTTTGGCATTCTATTTCGCTTCAAATATATGCTCATATAAATTAACTTTAACTAATTCTGAACAGAAAGGAATGCTTAAATAAACCGTGGGAAAAACTTTTGATGGCGTAGAAAGCTGTATTCTTCATTCCGCCGGCCTACAACGTTGTGTCATCGCGCAGCCGGAAAATCGATCGTCGCCCAACCTCCTCTCGAATGCGATTTTTTCTTTCACGAATGCAATGAAAAAGTATCTTGCATAAAAGTAACGGTCTGTCCCGTTGTCTAGACAGGTTTCGCTACATCGTATGAAAATTTGATTGAAAGGCGAAAAATAGGCATGACACCACACTGACCGTCCCTATCTGAACACACGCTTGGCGTGATCGTGAGGTGTGGAGGATTATCCTTGTTCGTTATGCACCTTATAGATTGCTATCGGAATTGGTGACGTCATATGCTCGCTGCGCTATCCGTGGTACGTTATAATTAGGTTCTGTGTTTTCGGATAAATTCGAAAAACTCCGAAACACACCTACTGGTAAAATTTTGGTGAGACGATTTATCCGATAAACTGCAAATGTAATGTTCCTAATCCACCCCCTCCCGTCAGAAAAAAACAAATAGGACGATATTTTACATTCAGCGATTGTCTGTTCTCAGTCATAACTGGTTCTACCAGCGTAAGCATCACCCCAAGAAAAAAAAAATCACGTGATATTGATTTTTTTATTAAACGCAATGAACGGTGGGGCACCGCCTTTCTGAGCGGATTTTTCCGCTCAGGAAAGGCGAGGCATACCACAGCAGCGGTGTCAGCGTAGTGACGTCCAGCGCCCATCATCACCGCGCTGACACGGCTTCTGATTTATGCCTCCCGGTCTTTCCCGAGCTGAAAATTCCGTTTAGAAAGCAGTGTTTCCCGACATTTCATCGCGTTTTTGGTATAAAAATCGGTGTCGCGTGTTTGTAAACTTTTCATTCTTAGGATTCTTAGGGTTGTTAGAATCCCTTATGTCCAAGAACGGACGATCGCAAGATTTCTGTTTATCGCCCCTTTAATTTGATCAAGGAACGAGGTGAATGGTCCTGGGAAAACACCACCACAGTTATCTTTCAAATCTTGGACTTTTCTCCAAATGGGTCTTACCGCTTATCTCCTCACGGTTCATCCAGGAAAACCGGTACATTTAAGTTTCGGATAATGACGAAAGCCACTGTTTTTGTTTCTAGTTCGGGCCAAAGTATTCGCGCTTTAGAGGAAGGGGAGGCTGTGTTTTTGAAGCGGTGAAAGCTATGGACCATAGAGATTGCATAAAATGGCTAAGGAGGCAAGACAGTTGAAACTTCTCTATTGGCACCCTTCAAAGCACTATACCTCTCGCGGCCGCGGGGTTGGTTCATGGAATGGGTTAAGATGGATACGCGCTTCCCAGCGACTACCTCCTGGAGTTGATTCATTTTAAGGTTGTCGACGTTTATCGAACAAACACTTGTGTGCAGCGTAGCGGTCGTGTGAGAAAATTAGTACTGTCAATGGTGATGGCATCAACGCCAAATCCAGCAGAAGAAATATTAATTGATACAAGCGCGTTTTCGAGCGCAGCTCGGAGGGGCGCCCGTTTCCCTGCTTGAGCACCGTCGCCGTCTCCGTCGACGTTGGCGTAACCGTGCGCTGTGCAACAGCGGGACGTTTCCCATAACGGACGTCACATGTGGCGCCACGTGAGACGTCTCGAGGGCCTGCGAGCGACGTCACGAGTCACTGTCGCAACGGTCACACGTGAAGGTAACGACGAAGGTCACGACCCTCGCGCGGCCTTCGATCAGGTGACGTCATGAGGGACACTAGAGTCACGAGTGACGTCACGAATAACGTCAAGAGGGGGGAGGAGGGGGAGAGGGAGGGGAGGAGTAGGCGGGAGGGAAGGCAGAATGAGAGGAGGGAGGAGGATGGAGGAGGGGAGAGGGAAAGGCAGGAGGGGAAGAGGGAGAAGGAGGGAAGAGGAGAAGGAGAGGAGGGGAGGAGGAGTGGGTACGGAGGAGGGGAGGAGGGGTATATTACCCTCTCCGTACCCTCCCATTCTCCTCCCTCAAGGGCCCCTCTAAAGGCCTCTGCTCAACACACATGCGTCCGTAGCGGACCGCAACGACTGGAACAACCGAAACGACCGTTGCAAGGGTCTGCAACCGTCAGTTGCCATAGCGACGGAGGGACGCACGCACGTGTCGTTCACGACGCAAGGAGTTGGAGCGAGCCCAACTTTCCCGCTGGTTTGGACACAACCCAAACAACCGCAACGACAGACCAATCACAGGTCGAGGAGAACTGGTCGCGCGTTGCATGCCGGTCGCAGGCCGGCTCCTTCTATCTGCAAACATGGAGTCGGTGGCGATCGTCGACGTGGACGGCGTGGTGAAAGCTCATCGTGCCGCGTAAAAGCGCTCATACTTGACTGTGAATTTTCGTGGTGTGTCGCTATGATAACCCAGCACGTACTAGAAGGGAAGATCCCCTACTCGTGCGGCGATGTCGTGGCGGCACTCTCAAGACAGCAGAAATGCCCATGCTGTCGTGTTTGTTTACTTTGTGCTTTCTAAACATTTGTGTCCTCGAGCATCGCCCGGATTTCGTCGATTTGGCGCATTGCATGCGTGTGCTCAAATTCAAGGTATTACTGGCGCGTACCGTATAAAGGATGCGAATTTTCACGCGTTCTCATGACCGGAAAAAGTGATTAGTGTTAGCAACCTGAACGCTCGTAACGTCTATCTGATCACGAAATCATATTTCCATGTCATTATATCGCTGATAAGATTACTTCGTCTTTTATAATCGTAGAAAAGGCGTGGCGGATTAGTACTATTGGCAAAGTCGTGTATTAAGGCTGGTTCAGACATGTGCAACGAGCGCGCTATGTCCGTTACAACCGGAGCGACCGGAACGACCGCTCTGCGCGGCGCGTACGCACACCTGCAACCAATGCAACAAGCGCAGCGGGTCGTCAGCGGCGACCGCTTCTACGCTGCCGTCAGCTGTTTCAGCGGTGCCTCCAAGGACGCACTGCCACCAATGCCGTAACAGAATATAGACAGACAGTTTTCTATTGCCTAACTTTTTATTATTTTGTTTCGTGATAGGCTTGCAGGGTAGAGTGGATGAAAAAAAAAAAAAGATGCAGTTCGCCGTCTTGGACTATCACGACTCTTACACGACTTTGGCTAATAGTACAAATATCGCCACACACCTTTTCTACGATTATAAAAGACGATGTAATCTTAGCAGCGATATAGCAACGTAGAAATATGATTTCGTGATCAGATAGACGTTGCGAGCGTTCAGGATTGCTAACACCACCGCCTTTTTCTCCGGTGATGAACACGGTGAAAATTCGCATCCTTTATACGGTACGCACCAGTAACAATTTTGAACTGAGCGTACACATGAAATGCGCCAAAGAAGAAATCCGTGATGTTCGAGGACACAAATGCTTAGAAAGCACCACTGTAGTAGAACTAAAAGAACACGACGGCACGGGTGTTTCTGCCTGAGAGGTGCTGCCACGAGATCGCCGCAAGAGGAGGTGGACTTTCAGTACGTGCTGGCGCGACACACGACGAGAATTCAAAGTCAAGGACAGCGCTTTGACGCGGAACGATGAGCTTTCACCACGCCGTCCTCGTCGATGATCACCACCGACGCCAGCGTTTGCAAAGAGAAGGAGCCGGCCCGTGACCGCATAACGCGCGCAACCAGTTCGGTTCGACCTGTGATTGGCCTGTCGCTGTTAGTTGTTTCGGTTGTTTCCAACGCAGCGGGGAAAGGCTCGCATCAACTCCTTGCGTCGTGAACGACACGGGCGTGCATCCCTCCGTCGCTATGGCAACTGATGGTTGCAGACCCTTGAACGGTCGTTTCGGTTGTTTCCGGTCGTTCCGGTCGCTACGGACGCCGTGTGAACGGGCCTGAGTCAATATCATTCAAGACGGCGTACTGCATTGTTGTTCTTTTTTTCATCCACTGTACCCTGCAAGCCTATCACGAAAAAAAATAAATAAAGCTTTTAGGCTATAGAAAACTGTTTGTCTATATTCTGTTACGGCATTGAGCGGCAGTGCGCCCCTTTTTTAGAGGCAACGCTGAAACAGCTGAAGGCGGCGTAGAAGTTGTCGCAGTGCTGACGACTCGCTGCGCTTGTTGCAGTGGTTGCAGGTGTGTGTACGCGCGGCGCAGAGCGGTCGTTCCGTCGCTCCAGTGGCAACGGACGCACCGTGCTCGTTGCACATGTCTGAACCAGCCTTAACTCAGCATTACAGTGAGTTAAACGTCTTTCATTTTTAGAGCGCAGCTCATGGGCGCCCGTTTCCGGCTTGAGCGGCGGCGCCCTCGCCGTCGGCGTAACCGCGGGTTGCATTATGGGACGTTTCTCATAATCACGTCGCACGTGACGTCACGTGTGGCGTCAAGTGGGTCACGAGGGGAGGAGAAGAGAATTTGTTTCGCTAAATTGAGCAGAAAAATATTTTCCCGCTAAATTTAGCGCAAAGATTTTCCCTCTATAATTTAGCCAAAATTTTCCTGCTAATTTTAGTGGAAAAATTTCCCCACTAAATATAGCGGCAAAATTTCACCGCTAAATATAGAGAGGACATTTCCTCAGCTATAATTTGGGGGAAATAATTCCCTGCTACAATTAGCGGAAAGAATTCTCCGCTTAATTGAGGTGAAAAGTTTCCGCTCGAATTTAGCGCGAAAATTCTCCGCTAAAGCTTTTCGAGAATCGTTTGCCGCTAAATTTATCGGAATTAGTTCTCGCTAAATTTAGTGAAAAAGTTCCCCGTTAAATTAGCGGAAGGGTAATTTTCCCGCTTAATTTAGCGGCGAATTCATTTCGCTGAATTTAGAAGGAAATATAGCCAACATTTCCCACTAAATGGAAGGGAGCAGGAGAGGAGGAGAGAGGAGAGGAGGATGCGGCATCTCCTCCCCTTCCCTCCTCCTCAAGAGCTGCGCTCTAATTCGGCAATACAGGAAATTAAAACGTCTTTCTTTTTTTTTTTATCTAGCATTCGTTAACACACGGATATTATTTAAATATATATTTATTTGAATAGAAAACACTGCCAAATTAAGTTTTGAGTTTCGAACAATTGGATACCTAAAATAATCTCCAATAAACTCAGAATTTTCGGCAAAAAAATAAACGCCATAACACACCCTCTTAATTTGACAAAAAATAAACTCCAAAAACACGGAATAATAGTTATGATGCACACCGTGGTGTACTGAGTGCATGTAGAGACCTGCTTCGTCATTCGGGAGCGAGCTGCGCGCTGGGATGGTCGCCTGTGGGTTAATTAAGCTGGAATAAGTATGACTCTACCACTTAGGGTTTCTGCGGTCTAAGCACGCTGGGTTGAGTATGACTCGCCATCGACGGGTGCCTGTGCACAAATCATGATGGACTAACTATGACTAACAACCAAGATTCGCCTGAAGACTAATGTATGACTTGCCGCATACAGTTTCTGCGGACCAGCAATATGGGTTGAGTATGACTCGCCACCGACGGTCGCCTGTGCGCCAATTATGGTGGACTAAGTTTGACTCACCGCCGAGAGTCGTCTGAAGACTTAGTATTCTGGACTAAGTACGACTCGCCGCCTACGGTTTCTCGCGACTAAAAACGCTGTGTTCAGTATGAGTGGTCGCTCGAAAGTAGCCTGTGCATAAATTATGCTGGACTAAGTATGACTCACCACCGAGAGTCGCCTGAAGACTTAGTACCCTGGATTAAGTACGACTCGTCGCCTACAGTTTCTGCGGACTACAAACGCTGGGTTTAGAATGACTGGCCGCTGAAAGTACCGTGTGCGCAAATTATGCTGGACTAAGTATGACTCACCACCGAGAGTCGCCTGAAGACTTAGTACCCTGGATTAAGTACGACTCGTCGCCTACAGTTTCTGCGGACTACAAACGCTGGGTTCAGAATGACTGGCCGCTGAAAGTACTCCGTGCACAAATTATGCTGGACTAAGTATGACTCACCACCGAGAGTCGCCTGAAGACTAAGTATCCTGGACTAAGTTTCACTCGTTTGACTATGCAATAGTCCGAAGGGCATCACTTTAAATTTGTACGGTCCGAAGAGTACCACCGTGGGACACGCCGAGACTTCCGTCAGCCGTGCTCACCTGCAGCTTGCTGTTCTTGCCAAATGCCACTCTCGTCCCCGCAGTAACCGCGTCTGCGGCTGAATGGTTATCGTGTTGGGCTCACACGCAGAGGGTCGAGGTTCAATGACCGGCAGCGGACGCGCCTTCTTGTTATTGCTGTGAATGCCGCGTTCGGGTAAATTCGAGAATCCTGTTGCGTGTTCGATGACTGAATGCGATAAGCGCCGAACCTTCTAAGAACAATGGGCGTGGAAGTCTCAACGCGTAGAACATTTTGGTCCTTGAACAAGCAACAGGGTTCTCTGATTTACCAGAACGCGACATTAACAGAAATAACAAAGGCGCGTCCACTCCCAGGCATCGATCCTCGGCCTTTGCGTGGGAGCCAAACACAATGACCATTCGACCACGGGCGCGGTTGCCTCGGAGACGCGCGCAGCAATATCAGCCGCTCCGAGACCAGCTAATTTTCCGATCTCTTAAATTGATTGCCAGGAAGTTCCAGACTCGCTGCCAACATCTATATGTGAGCCCATGTTGAAGTTTTTTTTTTTTTATTTGAAAGAGTAGGATTCGCATGTTGGTTTGTTAAAGGAAAATCTGAGTAAGATATACAATGGAAATTATGGAGCACGGTGAGATAAAATAGTATTTATTTCTGCATAACATAAAATAGTGGTCACCTGTTGTTTTCAGTTTGCAGATGGATAACAACCATTCGATGCCAAGCTGTTCAAGGACGGCAAGTGAAGTTTTGCCTGGAAAGTGGAGTGAAGAAGAATCACCGAACATATTGGCCTAATTTCTCGTCATCGTCTACACTGATCTTAATTACAAATATGCACATGCCATCATAATCTGTCTTCGCCAAACGCCTGTCAAGCTGCAACTTGTTTATGAAAAAGCGAAAAAACGTCCGAGTTAAGTGCCTAGACTCATTAAGGGACTTTCTCGAAAAACACACAACCCTTTCTAATAAACTGAGGTGATATGAGCACCTCTTTTAAAAACTGTTTCATTCCTAGGTGTACTTTAGGTTTCTATACGTCTCAGAGGACTTCATATGACCTGCAGAAGAGAAGTATTGCGATAATAAACCGACCTATAATATAGCAACAGAAGAAAGATAAATATTCATTTTTTGTTGTAACAGCAAGACACAAAGCGACACATAAGAAAAAATATTTTTTCGGGGGGGGGGGTGGGGCGTTTTACTTTTATAGATTTCCGTGTGTTCACCGGAATATGTTCCTAATTTTCGATGCTCCGGCGTGCAGGACACCTAGAAATTTATGCGGAGGTGTGCACTCGAATGACGATGGATTCGGTATGCCTCTGCCCAAGTTTTGGTTCGGATAATTGCATGGTAGACAATCATTCCCAGTTTCGTCTTGAAAACATTATGATTATTGAATATATTTTTCTGTTCATTGTTTATTTTACATTTTTGTCATGGTGCCCGTTGAATGTATCAGCGGTACAGGGTAAGGCGAAACGTAGCAATACGAGCTACTTCGTTCCTCGTAACCCCCGAGTGAGCACCTTTTTAATATCGTGTGTAATCTCTCATGTTGCAGTCTTTACTTTGTGAGCTTATGGAACATGGTCAAAGAATTAAGAAATTAATACATGAAATTGTGTCCGTAGAATAATGTAAAATTTAGTAAGTATGCATATATGTCTAAAGTTTTTCTAATTCTATTAAATGGTTGTTGTGCAGATCCTGTCCGTCACACATTCACAGTTGGGATGGATCTTTATAAAACAAGCCATATGTTTTAAATAACATTTCTTGAAACACGCAAATTGAACGGGGTATTGCCACAAAGTCGAGGAACCGCACTCAGTGGTCACCAAATGAGTTGTCCCCCGTAATGCGGGATCTTATCTCCTGCATACGAGACCGATTCCTCTCGTACCTGCCACTTGCAAGCTAATTCTATCCTCTGTTTGATCGATTTCTTGAGATTAAAAGCTTGATAATTAGTGAAACGTAATGTTTCGGCTATCGGGAGTCAGAATATCTTTTCGTGCAAAGTCCACGAAACATGCATGTAGGTTATGCTTATCCTTTGGAAAAATAATGTATGGAATATGTGTGCACAAGCACCGTACGGGTTCACCAGTCTACATTTCGCTATCGGTTGAAAGGAGTGGTTTCTTTTTCATTGCTGTCCCTCTGCTGTAATGGAATCACAATCGGCTTCTGGGAAGTTCTCCACACACACACAAAAAAGAAAACAGAATTGATGGAAAAGAACGAAAACATTCAATCCATGGTCCCGTATCCACTAATCGAAAAGGACGCAGCAAATCCGAGTGTGGCCTGTGATCGCGAGGATAATTTGGAGTTGGGATTTTGATATATTGATCCTTTGTTGTTTATTTGTGACTCGAGCAATGCGACTTGAAAAGGCTCTACATCCTACAAGCGGTTTCCGCCTGAACGGAAATGCCGAGTCAATGGGCTACGTACGAATGCGGGGCTGTTGGTGTTCAGTCGAACCTCAGTACGCGTTCCACAAGATAATTGACAAAAACGGAAGTGGACAAAAGGCAATTAATGGGATTGTCTAACTCAAAGTGTAATTTTATTGGTGCTTTAGCATTGTGTGCTCGAATATGAACACTTAAGAAACCATAGGAAACGTGGAGAGGGTGATCTCTTGTTTTCAATATTGTTTTTCCATTGTGACATGGATTTGATAGGCCAATATATCTGCTCGTTGAATATACCAATATATAACATGATTGTGAGTAAAGCCCCTTTGAACCATATTAAAATTTACAGGGGCGTTGCATATCACTAGAAAATATACGTAAATAAAAGCGATGTAAATTGCAGAAATCCACAAACCTGAAGTCTGTCAGTAATGTTCGAGTCCAGAAAACACAATCAGAAATAATTAACCACGTCGTAAATCGCGCAGCTCCCAATCTAATAGCAGAAAAGTTCTTGAAAGCCGCGAGCGACCAAGTTGTTTGCCAAAAATAGTATTTCCAGGACCTATTTTAATATATGCATCCGACTTGCGAAAAAAATCGGGTAACATTACAGCGTTAACCTTAGTCAGGCCCACACGATCATAACTATTCACAAATGGCCACCCACATGAAATATGGGTGGCAATATCAGCAACTTCAATGGAGGGCAAGTCAGAGTGGTAAATATTTTTTCTTAGTGATATTTGCTTTTTTGTTTTTAGGGGGGGGGCATTATAAAGGTGGTTGTTTTCATTTTGATACAAACTTCATGAGGGACATCATGGCTACTTCGATGCCGCATTTAGTGTTTGAATATTGAACTCGGGGACTCCTAAATGAAGGGATGATTGCCCCTATTCTTTGGGTAGTCAAGTAAAAGGTGTTAATTAACTTTAATTTAACGATTTATAGGCCATCATTACCATCAGTTTGGAAGGCGTTTGAAATGAGAAGCTAAACAAATTTCTTCAATTTGGCAAAAAAAAAGAAAGTCACTAGGTTCTAAATATTTCACCGATCGTCTTACGCGTTTTGTCGCCAAAGTCCGAAGCAGGACGCAGAAGGAGAGCAACAAGCCGTCACTTCCCTGACACCTGCAACGGGTCTCCAAATGGTGTGTTTAGCGTCTTATTCTGCCCATTCATCGACAGTGGTCCGGACGTTGCAACAAAGGAATACACAAAAGCCGGAGTGTCATGCTGTCCAATGTCGCGATCTTGGTGGTTGGCCGTACAACTCCGGCAAAAGCACGAGCAAACGCGAGTGTCGCTGCCGTCTCGGCGTCCCTACTCCTGGCTGCCCAAGCTTCCGTGGACTGCCAAGCTGGAGGGCGACCTGCGGCAGAACAGGTGTCTGCCACATCAATCATCGCCGCTGTGACGCCGCCAGGATCGCAGCCGGCAACATGACATGTCTATGACGTCATCGGGCGTAAATCGAGGGATCACTTTTTTGAACGCGGTAAACACACCGGTCGGAGACGCGTTCCAGTCACCGTAGTTAGGTCTCATTTTCCCGTCACTTGTAGGAGGCCAGCGTATTGCACTATAGCCTACTCTATGCTGACAAAGCCTGGCAGGTCTCCACAAGAAGCGGCCGCCGAAATGAAAAAGGTGGAGCGGCAGACCACGGATGAAAGGAGATCCACGTGACTGGCGCCCCACTGCGGCGAGACACAGAAATACACTTCTCCCGAGCGGACAAGTGTTTTTCGGGTCCTGGCCGCTGCAAAAGCTGTGCGCTGATGTCCAGGTTTCCCGAGAAACGGCTCTTTGATGCTCTGTGCTACCAGATCCTCGCGCTCCAAATCTCCGACCGGGCACTCTATGGCTCCGTCGTCGAACTGCCAGGCTTTGTGAGTATAGAGGAGGCTATGGTCGCACAAATTTGACACGAGCGCTGCCTTCGCGTTTGACAAGGATTCGTGTTCTCACTAATCGAACACGAGACCCGGTCAAAAACCGACACATGTGTGTGTGTGTCCAGTTTGTTACTGACGCTGACCTCCTGCAAACGAAGTAGAAAAAGCACTGCAACCTTACCCTTAATAAATAGCTGCAACACCCCTGCCGATGAATGATAGGGAGCAACAGTGGCGTAGTCACTGACAGGCACATCCTTGTGACCTTGGAATGCGGACCGTCATGGCTCCACCGAGGACAGGATTCCTAGGTACCAACGAAGCGCACATCAGGATTCCATCACTAAAACAAGTCTGCGCTGCAAGTAAATGATTTGTTTCTTACCTCCATAATTTCCTTTAATAATCGCGTGAAACCTTGTGGTTTTGGCTTGATGTTAATGAAAATTATATTGAAAATGAAGTAGTCATCTTTGCAGGAGATGCTTGAAAGTGTTTAATTCGATCACCTTCTCAAATATTTTTGCCTGGACAGACCTGTGGGGTTCGCAGTGGCATGAAACAGTAAAAATTAAGAAATGTCATATTTGTTATAATATCAAATAAATAAATAAATAAATAAATATGGCAAGTAAAATGTATGTATAAAATCAATTAGGTAAATGAGCGAATATGAGAATAAAAGAATGCGCATTAATTGGTGCTAAAAACCACAAACATAATTTCAACTAAATTGCGTAAGTTTGCTTTAAGGGCACAAGTTGAGAGGAAGAAAATAAACAGAAAACGGCCACAATATTCAGTCCAACACTGCTGCTCTGGTGTATAGGTTGAACATATTACTGACTTCAGAGTGCATTGGGTTAACATACTTATTGGTTTAACAGAGGTATTGGTGCAACAGCGCGTTGTTTGAACATCATTTTTGGTTTAATTAACAGACGAAGAATGAAAACAATAATGAAATGCAAAATATAGTTGTCAGTTCAGCGCATGTGTGTATGTTGTGTGTTTATCCAAAATACTAATGTGAAATGTGTATGTGTATGGATGCGAAGTCGGTAACTATATCCCATCACAATGTCACTTGTTTCACTTTAAAGTTATAAAATAGTATTAATAAAGATTTTTCTCTACTAACGTGACCGGCATTATCAGTTGAAATGGTGCCCAAAGTAGCACAGGTCTTTGAGGCCAAAATTTGATTCATGTCTTAAAATGTATAGCTCTGAAAGCCCGAAAAATAGAATGTTTCACGTAATTTGATATTTTTGGGATTAGAGTCTAAGTACATTGGCCCTAAATTGCAACTATGATCCTGAGTCAGCGCTCCACTGCCTGGTTGTTCGCTATTTCACCCGGCTTCTTTGTGACCCAGTTCTCTAGGAAATGCCAGAATTCGGCTTCTGTGCTGGTTGTTTGGTGGGATACCTGGCATATTTGACTCTTGTCTGGCTCTTTGGCAATCATCTGGTGAACCAAAGAAGAGCCATAGAAAAGCAAAAGGAAAGTACTTTGGGCCTAATTAAGCTTAAAGTATAACTTCTAGTTCCCTAGTGCCCGTTGGGCAAAACTTTATTGGGCCCAAGTTAGGTCCTTGGACTTCCACATTTGTGCAAAGCTATGCGTTCTCTTTGATGTGCTGCCTCAGGCGAAAGTTATGCTTTGGTAGCAGTAGCCTAAAGTGTAATAAATGAAACTTTGGAAATTGATTCACCTTAAGTCTCTCTGCATTCCCGTTGAACGAGGAAATCAGACGACCACAGTTATACATTTCACAGCACGGTTTATTTCGAACCACTGAGACATCTTGGAGACGGAAAGAGAGCAATAGGTGTAGAACAAAGCGCTTGGTTGAACTCCGGCTGTTACAGACATACCGCACCGGATACCCGAAAAACGTCACGCTCACAAGCGCACTCAAGAATCAGTGCACATTCAATGTGAGAGCCAATAACATGCCTGGCCTAGACATTTCGTCAATAAAATGAACGTGCGGTGACACGTGGTAGCTTTTCTTTTTTAAGAAGCAGCACCGATATTGTAATGATATGCAATGTGACATGCGTTGACAGGTATTGTGACCTTATAAAATACATTATTTGTTCTTGACCTATGCACCGCTTTTTGGGGGTCATTGCATACTTGTTTTTCTGAGATGCCACCGCACGTATAAATTGGTATTCAAATGCCTCCTCAAATGCAAGACTATTCTAATATTACGTAATTTCTACGCATCTACACAAACCCCGTTCCTAAGCGCCCAGTCTGCTATCGTGGGGACGTAGTTACGTATCCCACGTATTTTGACTGCGTTCCTAGGCCTTTAACGTCCGAACCTTCTCACTGCTAGCAGTGACAGGATTTTGCGCACATTCATTGGTCGCTCAGAGTTATTAAGTCAAAATAAGAGTTGCGCTCCGTGGCTTGCACTCCGTCTCGTGGCCCAGTTACAGTTCGACCAACACAAGCAAATCAGAACAGTGAAGGATATATAGCTAAGGCGCTCTATATATTCTGTGCACGTTCGCTTAACTACGACTCCTCTCGCTAATCCCGCGTATGCGGGTTACTACCGGTACCCTATGGGTTGTCTAAACTCTCTGGAGAAACGTGTGCGTCGTGGTTGGAAGAGCAGCTCCGGCTGCCAAGACGACCAGGGCTCCGCTCATCAGGCCCACGCAGATGATGCAGATGAACTGGATGTCCCTCAGCATCAGCGGGGTGAACTTTGTGTCCTGGCCACGGGACATGGAGTTGAGAGTGCAGCTGAATTGGTTGAATCTGTTCTCTTCTTTCCTCATAAAATTGATCCCGCTCTCAATGATGCGCCGAGTCCTGGGGAAGAGATTAACGGCTCTTGGATGACTGTTGAAGATTCCATCTCCCTGTACCAAACGGGACTTAGAAACGAGAAGGTACGTTCGCAGGTGGAAAGGGAAGGTGACAGAGTGGGGATAACCAAGGTGTAGTAAGAGTATTAATTTCAAAGCCCCATTATTAGGGAACGGTGAAAATACAGGTATAATAAATGTGAATGACTAATTTTATTGTGGTCGTTTCCCTGAAGATGAGAACACAGTTTTACCCGTCTCCCCATCTTTTCCTCCCCGTCCAGAGTACGTCTTTACGAAATACAGAGGTTGAAATCTTGCTCGACGTAAATTTCACAGTTTATATTACTAAATTTTTGTTTTGTGAAATAGCACATGTTCAATTAGGTATTTCCTACGACCAAATCGGGCCATATATCCTATATTTATATATGTATCGGCAAAACAACTGAAGGAGCGTTCTAATTATTTATACAAGCTTTTCAGCAACAACCACAAATCTCCGTCGGGTGCCTGAATTGTTTTAATGTGTTTCGCGTGGCACTATACTGTAAGAAAAGCAACCCGAATTCGAGCGTGGCCTGAAAAATATTTAAAGAAAAAGCTTCGTTAATGTGCGCCATTGTTTTTGCCCTATAAGGTGAAAAGAACTATCTGGGGCTCTACCACGCGCAATTAGGGGTTAATACCAACTATGTTTAGAGGTAAAATAGGAAATATGTTGTTCAGAAGTTTCACTGACTGCATGAGGGGAATAACGTGAGTCCAGGAATAAGCCACTAATTGCACAATTGTTTTAAATGTTAATTGTGAACTAAAAAGCTTTTACAAAAAAGAAGCGATGCCAGTACGCCTCCTCACGTTTTGGTTATAATATAAAAAGGTGCTTTTCCGCAGATTTTGTGAATTGATCAAAAATATAAGGGTCATCTTTGTTTCCGCCAAGCAGACATTCGAAAAACAATTTCGGACCGTGCATCGATAACATCTTACATCTATCAACTACCCCTAAACAAATTTTTTCAGTTATGTTACTTGCCGCAGAAATAAATAGCGCTATTCATATTTCTGACCTCAGAGCCTCAAAGGAAAGGATCGCAATCACTGTCAGAATGAGTTAAAAAGCAAATATCCTGACGTTCTCAAATTTGACGGTTTTTTACACTAGATAGAATTTCTGTGTACATTTAAGAGCCACTGATAATCAGCGATAAATATATTGATTGTAATATATGAGTAGATATGGCCCCTACATTTCACTCAATGTTTGCGTACAAAAAACGCGTCCAATCCGCCGAAGTATACTTTAAAAAATTCCTTGCTTAAGGGGGATTCAACCGCTATTTATTTGTACCCTTTTCCTCATAGATGGCGCAGAATTTTTCCGGAACAAACGAGTTGCATGTTCGCAGCTGCGCATGCAGGTCGGGCGCTCGAGGTGGGCTCGGGCCACGGGCTGTTCGCCGCCGATCTCGAGCTAGTTCTTCTTCGCTCTGCGTCCGCCGCTGCAGAAAGCAGCTAACAGGCGGCGCGAGATACGAGCCAGTACATATGTGGATTACAGTGGCTTACAAAACGTAGAATAAGCTCTGATTTCTCAATGACTTCGAAGTTCCATCCACGTTCAAAATTATTGAAAGCACAAGGTGCGGCGTTGCGGTCGTTTGGACCACCACATTTAAAACGTAAACGTTGTTTTGCAAAAAAAAAAAAAAAAGGTTTAACTTAAAGTTAGAAAACAAAAAGAAATAAAGTGGCAGTTTTGCACTTCCTATGTCCTATATCGGCCTGCTCTTCGTCTGAATACTAATTTGCAAACCCGCTCCCAGGTTGTGTGGAGTAAAGCCCATCTATCCTGGCAAAAGTGGCGCCAATCATTTTTGTGGAAATGCTCGAGACACGTGCCGCGCGCCACTTCTGGGAAGAACTAGAGCCACTAAATGAGCTGCGCTTAGAGTATCGGCACTCTGTTCCCCAACATTGTTGTGGGCGCCGACATTTTGGTGCTTGTGCAGAGTAGACGGAACTGCCGATCGCCATGATTCAAAAGTGCGACTTCCTCAGCATTAGATTTGGTGTTAGGAAGCTCATATAATATTGCTCTGCTATGCCGCGAACTGTTTAAACATTTGCGGAGGACGGAAAAGCGTTTCCTGTGATTTCAGATAAATCTTCAGATAACTGGCAACCATGATTTTAAGCCACAATATGAACAAGTGTCGTTACTCTGAAGCGTAACTTATCTAGTGCGCGTCGAGTCAAAAGCAACAATATAGAAGAACATGGCGTCTGAAATCTAGCTCAGTGCTGCGCTGTTCCGCCATGATCTTCCCTAGTGCCACTAAATAAGCTACGCTTTAAGGTAACGCCACTTGTCCATAGTGTGCCTTAAAATCATGGCTGCCAGTTATCTGAAAGTTTATTTGAAATCATAGGAAACGTTTTTACGTCCTCCACAAATGTTTAAACGCTCCGCGACAGAGCAAAGCAATATTACATGAGCTTCCTAACACCGAATCTAATGCTGAGGCAGTCGAGCTTTTGAATCATGACGATCGCCATGTTGCGTCTGCTCTGTACAAGCACCAAGATGGCGGCGCCCACAGCAATATTGGGGTACAGAGTGCCGACCCTAAGCATAGCTCATTTAGTGGCGAGGTCCACACTTCTGCACGTCCAGAGGTGTGAACCTGGTCGACGAGGTCCACACTTCTGCGCGTCGAGCCAAAGTAACAAGAAGCAACCGTTTCCCACCCGTGAACTGTACCAAGGAGTTCTCTGTCCAAGCAAGTGGCGCGGTTCTACTACTCGTCCACAATCGCGCGCCAAGTGCACAGCAGCTGACAACATTGGCAACGGGTATGGCAAGAAAGGACACTTTCCGTCTGTCTGCCTGTCAGCGAAAAAGAACCACTCAAATACACAAAGCCATGTTGCACTCGAGTCATCCTCGTAAATTCCATAAGTTGAAGGCGCTGCCGGCAAGTGCAGACTAAATTCATTTGATAAAAATCACGCTTCCACAACAATGGTAGGCGGTATACGCCTACCATTGTTGTGGAAACGCGCAACAGATGTGCGAGGAGCGGGTGCTCCGCTGCCATTCGCTTCCAAGGGCCGCTCATTTCAGTACTGCGCCGACAACTGCTTCCGAGGGCCGCTCGAGACACGGGCCTCGTGCACTGGCGCATTTGACGCCACTTGCAAGACAAACGCAAACACATCGAAGGGCTTTAGTCCAGACCACGGTCCAGACAGATAAAGAAAAATCGATAGCCAAGTGCAATAAAAAAAAAAGAAAAGATCGGTGGCCGAGTGGGTTAGAGCACACCAGCTCGGAGCACGTGGAGCGAAAGCTCGCGTTTTATAACCCAGGGATCCTGGGTTGAATCACCACCCCGGCTCGTTTCGATCTGGATGAGCATCGTACCGGCGTGCGGTCGTGCATCACTATTGCGTGATGCACGTTAAAGATCCCAGGCTGCCGGTTGCACTGCACTGGCTGAATTGCTCACCTACAGCTGGGAAACAAGTCGCTCGTTGAGGCAGACTATGCTCTAGGCTGTATAAACATACATACACCCCAATTTGTTTCCAGACAGGTAAGGTAGCACCGCTTCATTCCCCCTTGACATAGTAAGGTCACTGTTGAAAGAGGTGTTCATAACAGAAAATAGCATAGTGAACTCCCGAGGTTATTTATGAAGACACTGAAGGGTTTTAGAGGTTCATTTGATTTTGCCAAAAAATTAGAAAGGCGAAGAGAAAGAGAGAAAAAAAGAAACGTTTCCTTAGGTAGAAACGTATTTTCTACCTATTGATGACCCGTTTGGTTTTCTTAGTAATCCGCAGTGTTAGATTTACAAAAAACAATTTTCGGGTGCCAAAATGCTAACGTTAAAATTCAATTTGCATCTCAGAGTAAGCACCTGTTTGTTCGTTAAGAAAATATATTGTAATTGTTCAAAATAATAGAAATCATGCTTCTTTTTCTGTTTTTCATATCCACTAGTTAACAAACAAGGTCTACAGAGAATGAAAATAGCGGAAATAATGGTTCATAAAATAAATGTTGTTCGGAATAAGTATTTTAGCCTTCTTTGCAACTCATTCAACTTTTTTTTTTCATTTCCAAATACATATTAGTAAGGTGCCTTCATGTGCGCTTTGCTTAGGGTGGAGACATCTGGCCATTTTGTCCCACACTTTTATTTTTCTTTTTTTGTTCAGAAGCGCGTGAAGGAGCGTGTCCCGGCACGCGTTTGTGGCGCTAACTGTGCTATGGCGCCATTTTGTTTTCGTCGATTTATTTGTATTTTACCCGTGAGCGCGTGCTGTCGGCATCGGGTACTACAAAGGTTGGCATCACCCTAAGCAGAAGGACCTTGAGGCACCCTACATATTAGGATATCTCTGTTCAACCGCTGTAAAGCTCACTGATCGTGGATTCAATCCACCGCCTATGCCCGTTTCAATCTGAAAGAGCATCGTCCCGGCGTGCTGTCATGTATCACTATTGCGTGATGCACGTTAAAGTCGTAAGACAAGCAGAGGTATACTGCACTCTTTCATCTCCAACGAAGACACCAGATGCCCTCAGAGCTGACTAACTTCCCGCTATATAAACATAGACACAACAGAATTACAATTGATGGCTCCGTTGGTTATCACTTTTTGAACGTTGCAAAAAAGTGTAACTAGTCATCAGCAGACTCCTAGCGAAAGGCGGCTTTGAAGGTGATACTTTTGTTGATTCTATTTTTTTTGTGTGTGCCATGTTAGCGTCCGTGGTGAAACGCTTGCGTACGCTACAAGCGTTGCTCGTAAGCTGTAGCGTATGCAAGCGTTTGACCACGGACGCTAACATAGCACACACACAAAAAAAATATAATCAATAAAAGTATCGCCTTCAAAGCCGCCTTTCGTTAGGAGTCTGCTGATGACTAGTTACACTTTTTTGCAACGTTCAAAAAGTGACAACCAACGGAGCCATCAATTGTAATTCTGTTGTGTCTATGTTTACACAGCGGGAAGTTAGTCAGCTCTGATGGCATCTGGTGTCTTCGTTGGAGATGAAAGAGTGCAGTATACCGCTGCTTGTCTTACGACTTTAACGTGCATCACGCAATAGTGATACATGACAGCACGCCGGGACGATGCTCTTTCAGATTGAAACGGGCAGAGGCGGTGGATTGAATCCACGATCAGTGAGCTTTACAGCGTGAGCTTTCGCTACACGTGCTACCGATCCACGAGCAACGAGACATCGCGGTCGAGTTCGAGCTCGAGAGAAAAACAACAGCAACAGCAAGAAAATCACCGGTTTGAGGCATTTAGTACTAGTGTCGCCATCTCGTTAAACAAGTTGGAAATAAAATTAACAGGGTGATTTTATTTACACAAATACGCAAATACAACAATATTTTGCTTTCTTGTCATGGTCTTAAAATTAAGATTAGAGGCACCCCTAGTACGTACGGCCAAGCGTTTTGTCAAGTTTGTCTTTTAATAATTGTATTTTCAAAAATGCCTCAAAACGCGCTAAAAACAGTCAAAACGGTCGTATTTCTAGATTTTATTAAAAATCTCCAGCGCTCTAAAATAAAAATCCAAGGGCCGTACAACCTTCATTGCGTTATCATAAGTAACCTCCAAAAGAATGAATACCATCGTGCATTCCTGAAACTCAGGTTTGTGTAGCGAAATTTGCCCATTGAGTGACGAGCGGTTGAATCCCCCTAAACTTTTCGCGCCCGAGTGGATGCCGCTAAAGGCGAATTAATGCTTCCTTGCTCTTTCTTCCGCCCAATAACGAAAGAATCTTAACACCGCAAAGTGCACGGCTCTACCCAATCTTGAGCTATCTACTTTCGAATCTTAATCTTTTCGTTATAAAAAAAAACCGATTGCTTATAAAGATTGATCATTGTGGCTGCTTAACAACTGTAGCGACTTTCTATCCGACCAGCTTTCTAACATCTCGTTTGTAAAAATTGTGTTATTTTAACTTCATATTATTTTAACGCCATCAGTAAGACCAGAGGGGCTAATCTGGACACTTGCCGAAAAAGTCGGCGAGAAATTCGGCGGCTATGATTGGCCGGCGCCAAGGTCAAGTGCGGCGTTGGCCAATCACGGCCGCCAGATTTCTCGCCGACGTTTTCGCCCAGCCTTTTTATCGATTAGATAAAGAAACATTTTTTTAATAATTATTTTTATTGCGACACGAAGAACCGTGTGTTGGACCAAAGCAACTGCAACAAATTCCGTAATTAAAATAAGCAGACTACCTTTTGAAGGTAGTGGTAAGAAACCGACGACAGCGCGGGAACTGCGCAATTACTGTATTCTAATGTGCTTTCAATATACAGCCATGCAGCGTTCAGTGCTTTAACTTAACGTTTCTAATTTGCTGACATTCCCAAACAATATTGAAACCACCGAGTTAGCTATTCTTGAAAGTGAAAAGCTGCCCTTCTGATTCCTTTGCGCAAAACGCAAAAGGGACAATAAAAATGTCCTCGTCTTTCTGCAAGCGCCGCGCTACGGCAGGGTATGCGCGGTATCGTGTTGATCAGATGGGCGCAGCTGCTGCGCGCGAGATTCGCCAGTCTGTGAGTCACGCTTGGGTGGCACATAATCTACTACCAAGCGATCTAAACGGCGAATAGAGGCACTTAATCGGCGAAGGCTCCTTACATATGGAGCCATTACACAGGCCGGTATAAATTGCAGTAGGTCGTAGTATTAACATAAAACCATGCAAAAAAAAAAGCCACGCACATGCGCCGTCAAAACACTGTGAAAGGTTACAAATAACTAAAAACCGATAAGTAACCCAGACTGGCACGGCAGTGTAACGTTCAGACGCGGGGCCTGCACATTTAACGCACATTTTCGCTTCTTTTACTATTACTGGAGTGGAGAATACATGCAAAGAGTAAATGTACGTAGAAGTTGAACTGGCTTTAGTGTATACGCGACCTTCGGGATGCAAACCAAAGCAAACAGCAACCAGTCCACTTTTACCAGTGCTCCTATGCATTGCTATGGAAAAACGAGCGTCCAGGTTTTCTCCTCCCCGGACAATAACAGGGATCATCCTTGGTATTTGTGTTGTAGCCAGTTGTGTGTACCTTTACTAAATTTGTAAAAACTCTAATTCCTTTTGTTACAGTGTTTTTCTTCTTCAGTGCCCGATGTTAAGCTTGTAATTGTTTCAGGTAGAAAAGGGTGTTCCACTGCGGATATAATACGTAAATACAGGCAGACAATTCTAAGCAAAATAACAGTGAAAGGAATGTAGAGCTCGTTCAAGGTGCGCCAGCATTCTGATGATGCTAATATAATGCTAATGTGCCAGCCTTGTAACGATGAAAACAGAGCCTGTCATGAAACTTTATGAGCTGTTAAAAACACCCAAAAAAGAAAAGTGTATGGGCCATCAAAGATGTTTTTGTATTATTTCATGTGCCGGTAAGCTTTTATCGGACACCGGTTTTATTGGTTTCTCTCTATTTTCAAAGATATTGAGCGTGCGCATGACGTCTTGAACGCAAGAAGAAGCACCTTCGAACATACGCATAAGCAGAGAAAACAAATAAAAAGGTATTCACTGCAAATTTGTCTATAATTATTTGTCCTTTACCTAATTTCGATAGTCTGCATGCACAGGGAAATACTGATCTATTTTTAGTGCGTAGTGCATGCTGTCTCTCTTTATTTTCCAGATGCAATTCGTTTGTTTAAAATCTAAATACGACCTTTATAAAAACTGCGGAAGCCGTGTTTGCGCTAACAGTGTCCAACAGTTCGCATAAATGCATGTAAGAAGGCATTTTAGCACCGTGTCTAATGCTATATATTTGAAGGAAACACTCTACCTGACATATTCTTATCTACGTGACAGAGAAAAGTTGCAAACTGTTTAGTGCGTAAGAATTATTTGGCATACCTGTTCTTATAATGAAACGCACATATTGAATTCACCCTCTTTTCTTCACAAGATTGCATTACCGGAAGTCAATATTTTTTTCTGGTTGGCGTCTGCTTCAGTTTCCAACAGCACACTAGCTGCCAGCTGAACGTTTAGCGTACAGTGTTATAACTCTATTGTTACACACCCTACAGACCCACAGCCAGTCTGTCGAACCGAAAAAAATACGGGTTCGGTTACGGTTCAGGTTCAGGTAAATTTATTTTGTTCCGGTTCAGTTCCGGTTCGATTAATTCGATCCGCGAACCGGTTCGCGAACCGGTTCGGAGCGCTGAACCGGTTCGCGAACCGGTTCGGAAATTATACATGACAAATTGCAACATCAAAATAAATTACAAATAAAACATCTGAAATCAGCACATACGAAACGGGATACATCGTCGAAACTAGTAGTGCATAACGTTTATAAAAGCCTGTAGCCAATGCAAGCGGCAAACAACGACTGTGTGATGACAGGGCTGTCTGTCACGGGCGCTAACTCCAGCGTCTGCTGAGCGTTGGTTTGAGCGCACGCGCCCGCTTGAGTCCCATGACTACGCTGGGCAGGCGACGAAAGCAACAGAAGCTCGGCAGATCCTTTGTCAAATTCGAAAGTGCGCGCAGCTTCGCTTCTCCGCGAGCGACTAGGGTTTGTATCCCTGTTTTTTTCCCCCGCATTTATCGAGTTTCCGGTACGAAAAAATACGGCATGTAAATCTTGACACTTCATAGCTCGATATACTCTGACCGGTGGTTGGGGCAGCGAAGAGCAGATATAATTCATGAATGCTCATTTCAACTGTAAATAAAATTTCTTTCTCTCCCTCAAACATTATCAAACTCCACAGCCTTTTCTTTTCTCATTCCGATGGAAGCAAGCTTCAAGAACTCGCGCGTTCTAGAAACGTGTTATGAAATGAGCACACAGCAGCATTTAGGATTTACGAGATTGTAGAAAAATGAAAATCCCGTGACGCGATTTTTTTTTTTTTTTGCACAGCCTTCCAATTTTTTTTTCTTCGTGCAAGCCGCGACCAGCGCAATACTGGTTCCTATTTCAAGATGCATGGATGCAGCGTTTGTCAAGATTCATGGATGCGGCGTTTGTCAAGATTCATGGATGCAGCGTTCATATTCCTAAGACTGAGTGGAGAAGAAAAATATGTGAGCGAGGTGTGTGTCAGTTGACGGCACTTAAAAAACAAATGGCATTGATAGCACATTCATTGTCAACAGCGTGTGGCCGAACCGTTTTGACATGAGCCGGTAACCGTTATTTTTTTCGGTTCAGTTCCGGTTCGCGTTCATCGCGATAACAATATAACGGTTCGGGTTCGGGTTCAGTTCCGGAAAAAATACCGGTTCGGTTCCGGTTTTCGGTTCGGTTCGGTTCCGGTTCGACACCCTGCCCACAGCGCGCCAGCATTGGGTGCGTTAGACGGAGGCTCCACGACTTCGACTAGAGTCTCTCCTCTAAGTCTCCCCTAAACGGGCATTTAAAGCACCTTCGAATAAAATTCGCGCCCTTCATGTGAATTTCCGCTTGTTTTGTTTACTTATGCTTTTCTTTTGGAACATTACAAGATGGCCGGTACGCCGACAAAGCAGAACACAGAAGACGCTAATGTGGCGCTGCAGCTTCTCAAGCACAAGCTTGCGTCGTTGTCGGCCCTTTATAATAACTGCAATTAAGTCTAAAGAGAATGAAACTTCTCGTAGGTACACCAGGATTCGGTTGATTACGTCTATTGCCAATCAAACAATAAATAAAATTGAGCTGTGTGTATGTTTATATATCCTAGAACTTAGACTGCCTCAACGGGCGACTGTCCTACCAGCTGTAGATGAAAAATTTAGCCAGTGAAGTACAGACCGCTAACCTGGGGTTTTTAACGTGCACCACGTGGTAGTGATACACAACTGCACGCCAATACGGTACTCATCCAGATCGGAACGGGCAGGGGTGGGATTGAATCCAAGATCCCTAGCTCCAGCAGCGGGAGCATCCGTTCCATGTGCTCCGAGCTGGTGTACGCTATCCCACCCGGTCACCAATCCCCCCTCTATTTCCAATAAAGGTAACGTTGTTAACTTTATTTTGCTTAGTCGTCACTTAGGAAAACACGTAAGCAGAGTTGAATTGCTGAGGTATTTGCATGTAGTGCACACCATATCGGAATGCAGAAGCTGCGATACTTTCTTTAGCTTAGAGGCTATAAAATCATTCAGTGAAACTGCCCTAGCAGCGAAGAACGAACGCAGTGTAGGGTGCAAAGAACCGCTGCGTTCTCGAGGACCGGCTCTATTTTACGTTTGCCATAAACAGAGCATTACACGAATGAGATTGAAAGGACACAGGAAACATCCAGTGGACACCAGCAAGCGAAAGTAACAAACAACGTTTGCAGAGCTGTACGTTTTTCACTTCATAACAAGGTCGCACGATTATATGAATCACATTTCATTGCTTATGTGATGATACATCCATCGTGAAGTCTGTCTGTTTAACAGATACCTTTGCCGCACGAATCAACAATAGCGCAATGGCTACCAAAACAAGAACGAGCCGCCCGCGTCGGCTTCTGCTCTCGGCATGGCCAGGGAGAATTGCGTCACCATTCCAGAAGTATAACTTTCTTATTTCACGAGCCCCAAGTCTGAGGACACAGCTTCGGAGTTTGACTCGAGTCATGACCATCGGAACTGCGCTTGGCGCGTTTGGTG
>JAZHYW010059265.1:0-25835 GCA_037355805.1 Ixodes ricinus | reverse complement strand
TAGGCCTGTCTGAAAATGCAGGTTCCTTTACCTGTCTACACGATAGGAAGGCCGCAGTGCTCGATTTTTTGGCACCTTTCGCAGCCCAACGCAAGCAGTGAAGGGGCACGAGTGAGGCGTCAGCGTGCGCCTGGGAGTCTTGTCCTCACGAATTGATAACGACCCCGTCCAAAGCTGACGCAGTACTCGTGTTAAATAAACGACCCGTGAGGGCTTCCGGTACGGAAGTACAAAATATGCCATCACGGCATGGCTATTAAAAGTCAAGAACAGCTTAAGAAACGCAGGAGACGACTATCATGTTGTCGCTTTTTATCACAGAATTTGTTTTGGGCTCGGATTTTGTGGAAAATGTTAACCATTGTGCTTTACAAAAAAGCGTTACATGCAAGCCAAAACAACACAAAGGATGCGGGGCCAGTAGCAGGCAACACATAAGCATTGGAAGTATAAAGAAATCATTCTTATTCGTAATAATTATAGCATAGTCAGAACTATAGGAACAAAGAAATAAAACGAGATACATTCATCAAGGAACTCAGCTGGAATCGAACCTGGGACTGTGCGATAGGCTCTCCGACGTCCTTGCTCGGCGCCACGCGCATTTATTTTTAATCTTCATTCACGGCGTTACAAGCATAGGAACGAGAGCGCAAGAAACTGGATTCAATTGAATTGGTATGAATTGCCGCCGATAAACGCTTGCGGTAACACGCGACTTTCCGCGTTGAATGATACATAGTTCAGCGTACTTGGTTCCGCGTACATAGGTCCGCAGACGACCATCGGGCGCGAGTAATACTTAGTCTAACGTACTTAGTCTGCAGTTGACCGTCATCACCGAGTTATATATTTGGTACAGAATACTTAGACTGCAGAGGACCGTCGCCAAAGTGTTATACTTTAATTCTCATGCAAACGTAATCGAGCTATAGGAATACACGTCAACGGCGATGTCATCGGAGGCCTGACAGCACACTCGAGATTCGCATGACAGTTGGCTGCAAGCCATACCTGGTCCATCATACTTAGCCCGCCGGCGAATGTCGGCGGCGAGTCGTACTTATTCCAACATATTATACTTAAGTCCTATCACAGCCAATGATCCGTCATAGCCAATCAAGCGGTGCGAAAAGTGCATAACCACGGCGCTAGATTTTTTTCGTTGTGGATTTGCCTGCACTGGATAAATTAATCACGCAAAAAGGCAGGATCATGGTGCTGTTATTATGCGTGGTTGATTTAGTCGCTGGTAGCAAACCTACAAAGACGATTAGTGCCGTGACACTCTTGGCACTCCTTGATTGGCTCCATGGAATCGTAGCGTCGAACCTAAAGTGAAGCGGAGTACGCGGAGCGCAGTTCGTCTGCTTCTTGCAGAGGTGTTGCAATGATGTCAGAACGCCGCGCTCTTATTGGCTGATTGAAAATAATAGTGGGTAGACCTCAAGACATCTAGCATCGAGGTATACGTACTCTCCTTTCAATCGAAGCCAATCAGAGCTCGGCGTCGCTCTGACGTCACCTCTACTCCTGCGCAAGAAGCAGGCGACTTGCTCTCCGTATAGTTTGCAGGCGATTTTCGGTGGGCGCAGCTGGTTCCCGACGAGACGTAGCTCCACACGTCGAGTCGCGACATGACAGGGTGGACCATAATGTACCGATGGAAAGCACGGCGGGCGTATGAGTCGGAACTTTAGACAAAAATCGATAGATAAAATTTTAGGGCGCGATAATCCTCAAGTTTGATGCCCCACACGCAGTCAAAAAAGAGCAGAAGCCACAGGTTTTTTTAAACTACCTCAACTAACTATATTTTCTGACTCCCCGGCCTTTACCCTTTCCGGTATGCTATTTAGTATCGTAAGATTCATAATAGTTATTGTGAAATCGGCAAATGAAAATGATGCAAAAACTAACATTCAATTATAGCCGCACTTTTCAGTGCCGTGACGTCAGTGGCAGCCAGGCTTGCCAGTCGAGCAAGCAGTCCAAAAGATAGAGTATGCCAATCATTTGTTCCGTGCTGGAGCGCGGGTACTGGAGCGAGCTTCCAAAGCATTTATTTGACAACATGAAACTGCTTCGAATCAGTTGAGAACAAATACTACAGTCCAAAGAGGGAACCCCTGCCTTCCACTGACGTCCCGTTTTCGTTGTTGCCAGGAGAGATTTTCAGTTTGAGAAACACGGTGAGGACCAAAAGTGTAAATTCAAAACCTACGTGAAAAACGATATTTTGACCCAATATTTGGGGTACTATTTTAGCGATGTTTGTTGGCGAGTTCAGCAAAAATTCAAGCAAATCGGAGACAGTGAAAAAACATGTGGAGTACTCCTTTAAAGCATGCTCGCGACACACTCTCCTAACGAGTAAATTTAAACTTGTCTCGATCACATGGTTGAATTCGGGAATAGTAGGAGTGTGTTGTGTGCGCAGCGCACCCAAAAATACCCAACGATTCTCGCAACCCAGCATAGTAAATAATAAGACACGCATAACACGCATCACATATTTTGTGTTACTCGGGTTTATAGAAGGATCAAGGCCAGCCTAAATGTTTTTTGTGCGTGATTTATTTTTTTGAACTTTTACAGGAAACTGTCGGAACGTATTTGGCCGTGGGGCCATATTAAGATGCTTGGGAGAGGACACGCCTCGCATTGTTTAAGCTGTCATAGAAAATAAAATGACTTGACTATCTCAAATAATTTTTTCTTGTTATTTCAGTGGTATCCTTACGTAGACATAAAACTGGTAGACGGAAATCGCCGGCTCTGGGGTTATCTGGGATCTGTTGTTGATACAGTCCTTCGCACTATGAACATGAGGTAAGAAAAATACGGCAAAAAGGCCGACAAATTTGTGACCGTCCTCGCCGTTCGAATTTATAAGACGTTACTGCTTTTCTGTAGTTACGTGCTCAAGGAGACTGCCGAATACGGCTACTTTATGCCGAACGGAACCGCTGTCGGACTAATGCGACTGCTCCAGACAAAGGTAAGATTAGCCGATGCAGTCGGGCATCGTTGGCTAAACTTTTAAACAACAGGGTGGACCAGTGTCGCCATTCATGGGCAGATCAACCTCGTTTTGTCTAAACACACACTCTTAAATCGGTTTTTGGAAGAAGTAAGTAAATGATGAACGTACCTCATTGCGCATTACTTATCTTTGACTGTGTTCTATTGGTCGTCTAGGCATGATCGACGAAAATGGTTTGAATTCGCTCAATTTGGTAAACAAATAATATTGTTTATCAAAAAAATGTATTGCAAGCTGATGTTGACAGCCATGCAAAATGGTGTACGTTCAGGCCAACAGCCGGGCACCTTTATTATGAATCTTGAAATTTTATCAGGGTAATATATTTTTCTTTTAGAGTCTGTGGTGTAAAAACAAAAAAAGCAGCTTAAGAGCAAATTTTGTTTTCAATTATGAGTAGCGTCTTGCAACACCGACTGTCTGAAAACGCGGTTGATAATTTTTATCCGCGTTTTCGAACCGACAGTGTTGCGATAGTTGCACGAGTAAAAACTTCAGCGAAATCCCGCGCTTAGCGTGTTGTCTAAATCCTTCCAAAATTGACTAATTTAGGAGTTTTTCATTTCGTTCATTAGTTTTTCCTTAAAATCATGTTAATTTTTACTGACTATAAAGTTAATCTCAACCTTAGGTAATGCTTCTTCTTGTCTGGATGATTAACCATCAACATTATATTCCACTGGCCGTACCTCACCTGCAGAAACCGCATTAATATACCTTTTACAGCGTCAACAATTCTGTTAAAATTAAAATTGTTCACCTTGTAAATAATTTAAATAAATACAAACTACAAATTAAAGCAGAACACGTTAGAATTGATGGCGAGAAAATTTCCATGAAGTTCCTAACCATAGGAATTCTGTAAATGAAACTCTTGGTTGTGAAACGACTTGACACCTTGAGACACAAAAATTAATAGCCGCTGCAGGTCTATCAACGACTTCAAATCAAAATCTTATAGACTGGCGGTAGCAACAATGTTCAAGAAAATGGATAATACGTATAGCACTGTTTAATTGATCTACATCATCTAATAGCAGAGGCGTTAGTCGTGGTTTCATCTTTGGCTTTAGAAATGCAATGAAAACACATAAAAGCACAAATGCAACGGGCCGTATCTTTATGGTGCTTCAATCCATACTACACCCGTGCACAAATTTCCGTGGTAGTTTCGACGAGGGGAGTTTATACCCGCGCCACCGCATCCGTGACTGCATTGCCGTAGATACTGGAGCGTTTACGGGATGCACACGTTGTCCACGAGCATAATGCAAGCAATTTTTGTTAGAGTACCGTAACGCGATCTCAGCCAAAAATTTAGGCTATATCCTGTTGGAGGTTAAAAAAAGCAGGACAAAGCTTTCCCGAAAAGCCGTTCTCTCTTTCCCTTTTAGCGGAGCGAACGCTAGGGAAGAGGCGAGGAGGGACGCTCTGCTCAATTGGAAAGAGGGGAGGACTCTCAGCGAGGTGCTTGTCCGGCTTTTCCGAACCTGCAACAAAGAATAAGGACATTGATTTTAGAGGAACTCCCCAAGGCGGAAGAATTTCACCCTTAATGGAGCGCAACTCGAGACCTCTTTGCGATTGGTGGCCGCTGAAGAAATTCGCCTAATCCGAGAATAGATCGCGGAACTTCTCCAAAAATACACCACCGGGACATCCTCTTGTGGAGTACTATCCTTTTACAGTATTATTTGGCGTGAAATGGCCTACCTTTAATACCCTAGTTTCAGCAAAAGCTTTTACGTTGTATTAGCGTGAACTTACAAATGTTTACTTAGGTACATTAATATGTTTACTATTCATTATTCAACATTGCCTGAAACTTGCCATTGGGCGCGTCGAACAGATTGAAATGACAGCCGTAAACGAATGCCTACCCGTAAACGCTGGACATACTCGCTCTATGTTTCGAAGATTTGTAACGCACTTATGAACAAGTGACCAGTTTTTAACCTGTAAAACCACGAGCAGAGAGTCGGGGTTGCTTGTGCTTGGTGATTTCGCTTAGGCGAAGATTTGTCCCAGCTACCAACAAGGGTGTGGGGGGGGGGGCGTCTGATAGCGTGCCGTTTCAAGTGCCTCAGGCAAATCAATCTTCCTGCAGGAGATCGACGTCATCGCTGTTCCGTTTGGTCTGGACATGTACTTGTGTGCTCACTTTCACTGCCACCCCGTCGTGCGAGTAACAGACTTTCGCATTCTCACTGGTATGACTAACCCGTACGCCGACAACACCTTCGCCATCTCCGTTGGTTTTGACCATTACGTAAGTTTCGCCTTTCATGTTGTTAACCCTTTATGTCGTCAATAAAGCCCGCAGCGCACACCGCAATGCATTCCTTCAGTTTAATGTTATAACTGCACTGGACTGCCAATATAATAAAAACGGAAACAGCTCCTGTTTGTGATATATGTGATAATAAATGGGTTTCAATTTGTTTGGCTGTGCCATTTGTTGTTGTGTTTTTTTATTTTTCTATTTGTCTTGTTTTAAACAAGCAATAGTTAGTGTTGTTTCAAATTTCAAATTTTTACGGGACCTCTGTGTTGTATACTGCATTTTGTTTTCGCATTCTGCACATATTAAACCACTTGGACCTTCCTCCAAGTTTCGGACCTCAAGAGAGGGCTAGGAGTATTTTCATATAAGAATGAAATCTCTGACAGGCTATTTAGATATTTTTAAATATTCTAGTGTGCGCGTGCTTGTGGACATCAGTCACAATTGTGTCCTTCATACACCAGCAAAACAAAAAAAGCCTGTGCCAAATTAAGAAAAAGTAAACGCATAAATCAGCATAGAACATGTAAGTTATAGATGTTCTGGCAATATAGTGATGAACTTCGTTTTAGGAATTTAAATTTAATATGGCAGTGTGCTTGTGCTCTTATTTAGTTTGCAAACCTACGCACAATTTATGTTTTGGAAGGTCTTTAGTTGCCTCTATTTCCTGCGTATAAGTACATATGCAACTTTAGGTTTATAGCAGTCAGGTAAATAGGAACAGCAGAATTAAAGTGCATTGAACAAAACTCAAGTGAGACTTGCTGCAGAAATATCTAGTCGTATGCATCTCGTGTACTGCTTAAATTAAAAAAGGTTATTAAAATTCACGGATGTTTTGCTCGGTCTGACGAAAAAAGAAAACGTGCCCTCCGGTAGCAGGCAATATCTTTGCAAATAAAATATATATGCACGTGTTCAAGTCAATAACAGTCTCTAACAGAATTATATTTTACTCTGCAATAGAGGGATGTACTTTCGGCTATCTAAATGGGGATACATATCTTAGACCGGCATTGCGAGGGAGGTTTATATATCGTGTTTATTAAACTGGTCAATCGGAATATAGAGATAACATGAATTACGCACCCTTGCTACGCGATGCTGAATGCTTAATTCGTTGTAAATCAAAGTTCATGGCTCAAGCATACAACAACAAATATGATAACAGCACAAATCTAAAAAAAATCAATAAGCCATTGACAGTGTTTTTGTGAATGCTATTGCTTTCGGTGAAATTGAAACAAGGTTCGGCAGCCCTCAAAAAGTAATTTGATACTACTGTGTAGTTTAAAGAACTCTACTAAGAAATTTTAAGACATAATTTGATTTCTCCTAAAAGTTGTAACTAATCAGAATAATTTTGGTTGACACAATTTCGTTCGCACACATTCAAGGAAGTTACATATTCAGATTTCAGTATTCGGAAAAAAATGCTGGAAATCTCAGAGACTTAGCTTGATCTCAGTTGTATAACAATCGCATAAATATATTGTTCAACGAGTGATTCGGTCAAGAGAATTACAAGGGCGGAATTCCTACTGAGCAGGATTAGTGACTAGCAGAAGGCGGTTCATCACGTTTAGTAGAATCTTGCAAAAAATAAGAAATCAACTTGAAGTAATTTCGGCAGCCGTTTCGCTGAAATATAATGTATACACTTTTCCGCTCGCAGCGGATTTTTTTAGTTATTAGGGACGACGCAATCAAGAACATGAAAGAACAATTTCTAGCAAATAACGTTTTTATATAGCCAGAGGGCCAGGATAAAAATGGACATAACAGCGCGTACCTCACTGGTGGCATCTTTGTTGCTTGCAGATTTGGCTCCTGATTGGTATCACTCTCGTGTCCATCAGCATTCTCACCGTCTTCATGGAGCGAACTGGAATTAGGAACACTCCACGCCAGATGATCGACTACTGGGCACCACTCGTCATGCAATGTGAGAACCAATAGCCGACCCTCGAGCATATAGTTTTAACCAAGCCGTGTGTTCTTGTGGTCTTTTGGGCATGTGCTTCATTATTGTGTCCGGCGTACTAAGAAAACATATTTGAAGACATAGCATAGTAGTGAAATCGCTGCTATAAGACGTTTGTCATCAAACGTGGAAGCCGTAATTTCTTTAGTTGTTCGTCTACCAAAAAAAAAAGAAGTTGTGAAAAAATTAAATTGTAAGTGGGATAATTTATAGGCAAAACCGAAGCGTGGAAAGAGCAGTGAACGGCGTGCGAAGCGAAAGCAAGGATCAAAGACCGTGCGATCGTCTTCTACCGTGCCGAACCTCAAATCGGCGAGCGGACCCGAAAGTGGGACATCTACGTGACTGCGTGAGGAAGGAAGACTGAGCGATCGTCTTCATCGTGCGGAACCTCAAGTCAGAGAGCAAGCTCGATAGTGCGGCATGTTCTGAGCGTGTCAAGAAGGACGATTGAGTGATCGTCGTCAGCACGAGGAACCTCAAGTAAAAGAAACTATCTGTGCGAATTTCGTTGCTCAAATCTGCAAACTTTATTACTTTAATGTGCAAATTTATTTGAACTGGGAGATTTTTTGTCAGCATTGTGCGAAGTTTCATGTAGCACGAGATTTAGGTTCGAGCGAGTGTGATCTCAAATCTGCTTTGCAACTAACTTTGGATGCTTTGCGTGTAATTTGAGCGCATTCAATGTTGCTGGAGTGATCTAGACAGGGCTTAGTTATTTACATTTTTAACGTATCACGAAGGGTTTTTAGTATATATTATTTTACGTGAGTGTGTTGTGCCATTAGTTCGTCCACCAATTAGCGAAACGCGTGAAAAGTGAGAAAAATTATCTTTGGCGGAGAACTATGCGTCGAGATATTATCACCGATAGAGATGGCGAACGCGGGTGACGCAGATTCCGATGACCAAGTTGTGCTCTTAGCGAAATATTTGTTAAAAGCACCAACTGACGAAGTCACCCTCATCACTGACTTACTCTAGTGGCAGACAGGGCAAACAGCCGGTCATGCCCAATTTGAACGAAGGGATTTCAAACTTTGATGGAGAAGGAGACTCTAGAAAAGCAAGAGACAGTTTGGAAAATATGGAACGCACAGCCACCTTGCACCATTGGCCTGATGAGCTACAGTTCGAGATCACTAAAGATCACATAGTAGACGCGGCGAGAGAAATGATGCTGACACGGGGCTCCGAAATCAAAATGTGGAGCGAATTCGATGAATGCCTCAGACGAGACGTTTCTCAGTGAAACGCCAGATGCAGAACGTTGGTGGCACGTGCAGGAGCGTACGCAGCAACGCCATGAATGAACTGTGGCGTATTTCCACGTCAAGTCTACGCTTTACACAGAGGACAACCTTAATTATTGTGATATAATAGAGCAAATTGTTTTGGTCTCACTCTCGCGTCAGCTCTGCGCGATGCTAACGGGACGGTTCCACGACGACCTCGATGACTTCTTCACGAATCATGGAGTTTGAGCGTGTGAAGAACGAGCGTCAGCGAAAGCACGCGGTAAAGTGGATAAGAAACTTTCAACCTTTCCACTTTGGTGAAGAAGGAAGAGCAGCGGAGCTGTAGCTTCTGTTCTCGGCGGTGGCTTTCCAGGCGAGCGATCTGCTCTTCTTCTGCAAGGGAATCTGAAGCGCTCGACGCAGTGGAACTTTAGGCGATAGCGGCCTCGCGGCGGTTGCGGAACCATTCGCGCTGCTGCGCACATCGCCGCTCGTTCTATTCCCGCTCGTCTTTTTCCGAAGAAATGTTGGCGCCACCTATGAGCGGTGGCAGCAACCAGTTGTCTGGTTGCCGAGGCTGGAAAGGTTGCCGCGATCTATGAGCGACGGCGGCAAGCAGACAACCGGCAAACACAACACTCTGGACGGCTACCGCCATCTATGAGCGACGGCGGCAACCAGAGTGTTGTGTCGACCATGGGTGTCGACATTTGTTTGGTACCGGACACGGTCCTGGGGAAACTAGCCCTTAACAGCTTTGCTGTAAAAGGGAGTCCGGCGCGAAATGGCGAAATTTCTGCGAGGCGTGGTCAAGGAGACCGTATGCCGAAATGTACCGGAAAAATACGGTAGACCACAACTAAAGAACATGCAAAGATAGCCGAAGGGATACAACTGCGAACAGATTCGTGCATATCGCCCGGGACTGTCCAGAACCAAGACGACCATAAAAATGCACGAGGTGTGGGAAAAGTGGACATACCCAACGGTACTGCAGAGAAAAAAGCGGAAGGTCGTACCCAACACGGTCGCATTGAATGTCGCAATTCAATCAGTGAAGATGAAGTATGTTTTGTGTAATGGGACAACCCTACTCGTCGCGATGAACGACACTGGCAGGTCCAACCGCCTGTTTTAGGCGTCCGCAGCTGCAAAATGTGGAGTTGCGCTGTTAAGGGACTCAACGCTGCTTTACGGTTTTGGAAACCTCGACGTTCCTCTGGCAAGGGCGATGGGTTGTTGTGTCGCCAACCTCGTTAAGGATGGTGTGACGGGCAGCGACATCGACGCTCTTTTAGTACCGGATGTCGCCCAACCAGTGGAAGGTGTCGTGTGAAGTATGTTCATGAAATTTCCTCTCCTGGCTTACGTACGAGTAGATGAAGGCCTCGTATTTGGGTACAGGAGCGAAGAGCTTTTCTGAAACCTGGAGGTGGAAACTACAGAGGGACATCTTGAACTCCGTACGAAGAAGGCTGCAGCAGTATAGGCCGGGAAGGGGGTTAACCAAATAACCATTGAGGCGCTGAGCGACAACAGTGATCCAGCGATTTCGACAGCACGTGTTCAAGACGTGCTGGTCGAGCTGACTCGAATAGAAGCGACGGTTCCAGTGACCAACATGAGTGGCAGCGATATCAAGCTGAAGAAAGGAAATAATATTGGTAAAGCGGAACCCGTGGAAGTGATGAAATCTAAAACTCTAATCGCCCCAAACGACAACGGTTAAGAGTTGAGCTTGTTGGTACATACTTGTAAATATATCAGCTTGAACTTTAGAATTAAACTAGAACACGAAGAAAGAAAGGACAGGATAGGACACACAGCTGACTACCAACGATGTTTTAGTTTAAACTTCTTCCTTGCGCGTTTGCTCCTTCATTTAGAGTCCTAAGTAGAGCTCGTGGCCCCCAAAACGTCAACCATCAAGAAAACCAAATGAGTTGGAGGCAACTTCGTAACGTAAACATGCTATTGATGCCTTGATAATGGGGCGTAAAAGCGTACAAACAAATCCTGTGATAACTAGTTTTATACTTTGTAATCGTGAATAAACAATATTGATCTCATTAAGTGACGTTCCTGCGTCAATGGGCTTAGAAACAAAGTGATAACCAGATGAAACGATTCACAACCACAGATTAGGGGCTTGCCACAAAATTAAGAACCCGTTTGCTCCGGAATGTTGTTGTCTAGGTCCCAATACTTGCTTAAAATAGCATTCATTGGTTTTTTAGACGATTCGTGTTTTATTTACATCAGTTATGAAATATATAATGTTGCAGGTAGAAAGCCACTTGCTACCTGCAACATTCCACCTTTTTATAAATATCTGAAATGGGATACAATATTTTTGCAAGCCACTTGCGAAAATGTTTTACATGTAACAAAGTAGTAAACATGGTTAACGAAAATCAACTTTAAAAAACGGGGACGAAAAAAGGAACAAACACGAGAGGACGTAGCTGAACGCACATACAACGTAACAATGCCTGCACACTTCTTCAAAGTAACGGGCCATTAACTTTATCTCAAGGGAATTACTGCAATGTTTCTATCTTATTCTTTACGTAGTTTATTTACGAAGTTGAAAAACAAGTACGCTTTTCAATATAAACATTAGCGTGAGACTAAATATTGCAATTTTGATTGCCCTAATGTTTACCTGCTATTATTATTATTCCTTTCAACTTTTATTCGACGTTTTCCCTTTTACCGCTGACAACTTGAACGACTTTGCGATCAACGCTATAACTTATAGCCGGGTTTGAATAGGAGTATTTTTAAGGATGTCAAAAAGCCGCGTGGTTACAATTATAAACGCCAGCAAATAAAGATAAAAACGGTGAAGATGATGGGCGATTTTACTCGACACACGGTTACCTTAAAGCCTGCGAGTAGCTTAAGGTTTTCATCTCGCTTTTTTTAATTCCCTGTCCTTAACAGCATCCACGCAGAGACACACCAAACTATCTACAAGAGTGATTTTCGGCGCATGGATGATTGGCGCCCTGGTGGTGACACTCTGGTTCCAAGCCGCCATCTGTGGGAGCCTCCTCTTGCAGGTGCCGAGCGCCAGGATTGACACGGCCTACGACCTGCTGAACGCTTCGCACGTGATACCCACTGCGGCCAAGGGCGTACCGCTCTTGGAAGTCATGAAGGTAGCATTGCTTGGATTTTCGGAACCAGTATCCTTCAAGATATATTTTATACTATCACGGTTACTAGAGCAGCACTATGCGTGAATGTCATTGAAAACCACGGAGTCTCTCGGTAATTCGCGGAGCACCACTCTGTCAAGTGTGGTTGTCCGAGTCCAGGACTTCTTTGCCATATTTTGTTTACTGTGAATCAGTATTGTCTTAACGAATAAACCGATAAGAACGGAAGGAGACCTGGTTCAATATTTGACGTTCTAGCGATTGGTGGCATAATAATAGCGATGTTTAAGCAGCTTTGTTGAGCACGTGAATGAGCATGGTTATGATGACGAGTCGATATGCGATAAAAGAATAGCGAGACAACCGCGACATCAAGCCAACAATTGTGTTTTTATGAATTTTTTCGTCGTCCACTAGGTCGATCAAATGTGTCAAATGTGTCATAAGAATAGTGATGTCTAAGCGGCTTTGTTGAGTACGTGAATAGGCATGGTTACGATTACAAGCCGATATGCGGTAAAAGAATAGCGAGACAACCGCGACATCATGCCAACAATTGTGTTCCTAAGAATTTTTTCGTCGTCCACTAGGTCAATCGGATGTGTCAAATGTACGTAAAATTGCGATATTATTGGTTATTCCTTTCATGTTGTAGTCATGTTTTGTATGTTATAGTTTGTGTTTTGTGTTTCTGAATAGTTCTAGGTTACAGTAGACTATAGCGATGAACAAAGCTAAGAAACATGAGCAGCAATCAAATCATACAAACGCTACTCAAACGCCGGCTTGTCAGCAAAAGCTTCAGAAGACTAGAAGTGGGCTTCAAGTTGATGCCTCATTCACAAAAATGTGCAATGCGATATGTATAAATGCAAGCAGCTTTAGACGGAACACCTAATGAACATATAAAAGACCATTATTTCTATCAAATATTTAGAGCGATTCGCCAATAACATTTGCATTCAACAATGCAAACATGCAGATGTGACAAAACAACCTAGAGAGAAGGTTGTAGTGTCGAATATTTTTACATCACCGAAAAATTGTCTGGGCTTGGTATAGATTGCGCGTGTGTGCAGTGTCAGTGTTCGGCTCAGACTCAAGTTCCAACAGCGGCGACACAGGCTCAATAAGAACCCTGACACAGCACCTGTGTGCAATATGGCCCGCCCTGTCGTCTTGTAGATGATGTGGAAAATTTACTCCTACGATCTTCTGACTAGATTATGCTGACTGTCCACAAGTCAACAGCCTTTCGTGACAGTAAATAGTGTATTTGTACATAAACGTTCGTATAAGGTAAAATAAATATGATTCTGACCTCTTTAGAACTACCCCAAAAGTTGTAGACCCAACAGACTTCTGCACATCTGACACAAACTCTAACCTGCTCTGTAAGATCCATCATTTGAACCTCACAAAACGTTCCGGCCCTCACACAGTAGATAAAAATATTTATTCTTAGAAATTGTTTTAATTAAAAAAATTCTAAGAATATTTTTTTGTCTAGTAGGAAGTAAACAAGGCATTTGTTAACTTTAGCTTGAACTTTATTCCATGTTTGACCAACGCCTTTACTATAACCTATGTCATATGGTTTCCTAACTGCATGTCGAAACTCATAAGGCCGACAGCAACTACGCTTAATTTAACGTAAATACACTGCAATACAAAATAAATAAAAACACGAGCACAGGCATAGCCACTGTTGATTCCAGTAGCCGAGACGAGACTCCACGAGCGTCACGCTTGTCTCTTACATAGCATGTCGAGATTCTCCTTTTGTCATCTTCCCTGTGTACCACAGACTCTCTTTAGTCAGGGCGCGGCTGTCACACCCACCGTGGTGGGGAATGCCTAGGGGAAAAAGGGAACGAGTTCCTAGTACTCGTTTTCACCCCAGGAACTGTTGCAAAAAAAAAAAAAAGGTCGGCTATTCGCGGAGCATTACTAGTTTTCCTCTTTATGTGGATAATTAAAATATACTGAAGGTACAGTTTAGGATAAATATATGCTATCTTATCTAGAGGTTCACGTTTCAAAGGCCAAAAGCATCGCTTCCTCGTCTGACAACCAAATCTTGTAAGAAACTACTTCGCGTTGCGTATGAACAATGCGCAAAACTTCGTTTTTTGCGACGTGAAAACGAGTGTAGACAACGAGAGCGCTGAACGATGACGCCAAAGGTGTCTTTCGCGTCACCACGCTGTCTTGATGCATCGCCACAATCCGGCGGTATTGCCACGCGTGTGTTGAGGGTGCTAATTTTGCCAACCGGCAGAGCGCGGTGATGCCAGGCATTCATAAACTTTCCAATGTCCGAACGCAACAATGTTCAACAGGTAAACGTTTTTATATGTACTAATAAAGGAATGTATAAGCTTTCATTGCGCTCGCAGACATCCGAAACTATGAACGTATCGCTTGGTAGTCTTCGCATTTCAGCAAAGAGCGTAATGCGGCGCTGGACCATTGTGACGAGTGCTGGACGAACGCGTACTACATTTTTTAAGGTAATGGCTGTCACGTCGCTTGCCCCGAGAAACTACAGTACTTACTTCAGCGAAAAACTATAAATACAGCGGAAGTTTGTACATTTGGTAGAAGTTCCACAAAGGTCAAGAACATAGTATAACTAATTGTTTAAAACAATGGAAGTCAAAACATTTGATATCGACTCCTGGTAAAGATGATATCGACTCCTGGTAAAGAAAGAATAGTACCGCAGAAGCTACAAGGAAAGGGAAGAATATAGCGGAGTATGAGAAGCGCTTACTGCTTGACTGTTTGCTTGCAAGGTAAATAATGATATCAAGAGACATTTAATTACGCCCACATCCAACTAATTATGCAGGCCTCTATTAAGTTTTACGAAATTATTTGGAAACGTGACCTTTACGGGTTTTTGTTTCTGTTTTCTGTTTTGTTTTAACAGAGCTCTCCACAAGAGGGCATGCGAAAAGTCTACTGGAAAATACAGAAGCACAACATGGAGCTCCAGCCAGAAACGATGTACAGCTTGGAGTTTCTGCGAAGCATCCAGGAGCAGAAACGAGCCATGATGATCGAGATGACGTCCATAGCGTCCGTGCAGGAAATAATGTGTCCCCGCCTGAAAGGCTTCTTCTACTTCAGCAAGGATGTGGTCGACACGCTGCTCATGTCATGGTTCACACGAAAGGATATGCCAGCCGACGTACTGCGTGAGATGGACAAAGGGTTTGTGTTTATTTTATCTTTTGTATGCCCGTTAGTTTTCTGTAGGAAGACGCTGAAATCCCGCGGATAAGTCACTTATGTCATAAAACAAGCTTTGACTTCAGAATAAATGTTTTTAGCGCTCTATTTAGGTTGCGAGGCCCAAGGCATGCTTTTATGTAAGGATAAATGTTCTGAAATAGGACCATGTTTTGTGAACACTCTTACTTAGAAGTCTCGCGGCCGTAATAATTTCCCTAAAATAAATGTATAGGAAAACGTTGATTTTGTGTCATACGTGTCCTACCCGAGCACTTAAAATTGTTCCTTCAATTTTTTTTTTTTGAGGGGGGGGGGGGGGGGGGTTGAAAGAAGGGAGTTTAGGGACGAGACACTCAGGAACAGGAGAAGACTAGAGCGCGCGGGCGTAGTGGAATGCCGAGCACCGGTTAGAAATATGGATTAGTAGACACAACGTTAGCTGACTTTGTCTCTACCATCGTTTCGAAAGCGTTCGATTATCGAACGGGAGCGTCCGACGTTTGAAGATTGTGTTCGAAGCGCGTTAGAGCACTGAGTAGAAAAACATGCAGCTAGTTTTGCATCTATCCACTAATCATGCCAATCAGAGCTGGGAGTTCTGACGTCCCCACGCACTTCCCTCTACTCCTCTACTTTATGGTATACGTCGCATAGGCGCGAATCCCCAAACACTATTTCATTTATTGTAATAGGAGCATGTTTCAGAACTCGAACTGTGTCTTGCAGTGGATATATTGCGGTTTTGGTGCGTGTAAAAAGTTGGTTTGGCGACGTATGCGTACTATCCTGGTGCTTAAAATATGTCATTAGATGTTCAGCGTCCCTTTAAAAGTGGCCCATGCATAGACAACATAAGTTATCTCATGTTCGTGATGCACTAACGCTCTAAGTATAAAGTCATCGTTAAAAGTTCACCCAGTTATATTTCCCCCACAGATCAAAGGACGAATGTTGGAAATATTTACTGCAGATTAGTTGAGGCAACAAAAAGTCACCTGAAATATTTAATCGTAGAGAAGCTTCTTTCTTTCAACTGACCACATCTGAAGAAGGCCACGTGGAACTTTTGAGCACGGAGTAACACATTTCTATTACTATTAAAAAAAACAGTGCCGGAAAATAATTCATATATATATATATATATATATATATATATATATATATATATATATATATATATATATATATATATATATATATATATATATATATATATATATATATAAGACGCCTTTTATCAACCATGTTTACAAACACTTAGCTCATTCCCAATCTCTCAGTATTAAATAACCCGACTTTATGCTGAGCACTGCGGTCTTATCACAATGCAAGTATGACTTTAAAATGTAGAAGAAAACTCATATTTTTAGCTCTGTTGGGGGCATAGAGATATATAGACTCACCAGTAATAGTAATGAAAATTAAAACCACACAATATGAAGCTGCCACGCTCGTCGACAGTTGGCTTCAGGTTTCGCAGCGGCACCTTCTTTCACAGGAAAAAAAACAGCCTGCCGACGCCGCAACTGCATGACTTCTATAGACTTCATATCGACCCAAAAATGGTTGCAGTGATTACTCCATTTCTTTATCAGATGCGGTTTTAGTTTTCTGTAGAGGTAGTATATGAATTTTCACGTCAGCCAGTAGGTGTTGCAGCTGATACTGCTTTTCCACGAGTTCAAATCGCACACATTTCAGGTCGCGAAACAGAATGGGTTCAAGAAAACTAAGCGTTCCCGAATTGTACAGTGACAATATGTCCCATGAAATACGTCGCCCTTCCCAAATAAAATTGGTAAAAGGCTGTACCAGTCAGTTCATGACTAGACCCTAACTGTGCATATTTTCTGCGGCATCGCCAACAGGAATGAGTGGCTTAGCCTCGACACGACTTTCTTTGGGTCTCATAATGTGCCACGTTAGCGATCCTGCTTCCAGCGTTGCGGTGCGTTCAAAGGAAGAAGTCGGGTCCTGGAGTTTGTTTGCAGCTTCGGTTGCATCAACGTCTACCTCCGTTCGCTCGGGGGCCGTGGCGTCGGGGCTACCCGACACGCAGTCGCCGTCCCTCGGAGCAGGTTCTTGTTCTGGCGGTGGTGACACGCGTGTTTCCACGACCGCCGCTCCTAGCTCTTGCGGCGCACCATCGGAGAACCTTGATTCAGTTGCCGTACCCGTGGGACAAACTTCCGCCAGGGTAGACTATGTAATCACCCGACCTCACCCGGTTGGGGGCAGAGCGGCTGGCGTTGACCGCCGACCGCCTCCTCCGTCTCCGCGTAGTCCATGTTGAAGCCGGACTGGCCGCCAGCCCTGCGGTCAGCGGGCCATTGAAGCAGACATGTACACGTTACCCAAAAAAAGTAACTAAATACCGTTACTCGTTACTCGCTCAAAAAGTAACTAAATACGTTACTCGTTACCGATTCTCAAAAGGAACGCGTGAGTTACCTCAAAAGTAACGAGTTACTTTTCACGTTACTTTGAAGACCAAATACACAACTGTTTTTGTTTCATGGTTTATTGTTTTCTTTTTAGTAGTCGTTGCCCTTAAGCAGCAGCTGCCTGTCGAAGTTTTCATCAGTTATGTTTCCCGCTTCCTTGAAAATACATTTCCGGTGACGCTGAAGCGTCGTTCTACTGACGCGCTCGAAGGAACGGCAGTGTTGTGCTTCAGCAAGAGCTGGTGAATTTTCGGGAACTGCGCCTTCATTGAGGACAGCGGGTAAGGGGTTATGTGCCTTCCCGTGTTTGCAACCTCCGGGTTTACATTCGGTCCGGACCCGGTTCTAGAAAGTTCAATTAACGAACCTGATTGTGCTCGCTGGGTGAAGGACATTCTCAGCTGTAGAGTTCAGTACAGCAACGTTTATCGCTGGACACGTCAGTCGAACTGTTCGACTGACGTGTTCAGCGATACATGTTGCTGTATTGTCATACTGTTTATTTGTTTTTCGGGTTTTCCATCTGCCTTTGTCGCAATAGACACATACTAAGGCTAGAATAAAAACAAGGCCGTTAAAGCGGTGTTGTACACGTTACTCCTCAAAAGTAACGAGATACCGTTACTCGTTACTTGGCCTTAAAAGTAACTAAATACCGTTACTCGTTCCTTTTCTGAAAAAGTAACTAAATACGTTACTCGTTACCGAAAATAGTAACTGGATACAAGTAACTCGTTACTTGTAACGCGTTACGTCCATGTCTGCATTGAAGCATACGTCTTTACGCAGTCCACTGCATCGTGGCCGTAGCGGTGACACACTATGCAGCGGGGGACGCGGAAGTCTCGCCGGCATATGCCCAGTACGCCGACATCATAGGCATAGTGGGGCCCGTCGTGGTACAATGACCAGCACATTGTATACTTCCAGGCAAAGTTCGTGGAGCACAATGTACACCATGTTACCATCCTTGATCGTTATGCGGACGATTCTCGTCTTTTAATCGTCCCCTCGAAACCCTTCTGTTGAAATACGTATTGCGTGCTGATGACATCCTTTTGTAGCTCTCCATTTCTTTCTTCACCGGCCAGTTGGAGACGGTTGTATTGTAGAAAAACTGACAGACATGTACTTAACTTAGTCACCGTGCGTAACGCCCATCTTTACTTTATATTCTTCGTCTCCCCTTTTACAAACCCTTCAGTCCTTGTTCCCACCCCTTCTCCTTGAGCTAACATTACAGCTCCCCTCTAGTAAAAATACTGCAACGAAAAGTAACAATCAGGGGTCCATGTATTTCTTTTGAGTCTGGACCTCACGGAGGGATTCGGTAATTGGCACCTATGTTGCTGTTCCGTGATCTGTTGGAAAAACAGCTCTAGTTAACTTAGAGGCGTCCCAAAAGTGTCGCGCCTTCTGTTCAGGAAACGTTGCGGGTCCGAGTGTTTTTTTTTCTATTCTGACTGGGCTACTTAACTATAGACTGCCCTTCGTTAAATGTCCTGGCAGTCAAACGCGTAAGTCGTCCCCTCCCCTGAAATTCGGAGTTTTGACCTCCCTGCGTTCATAAGCGTGTTTCTAAGTTGTTTTGATACCTTTCCATCCCTGCTACGAAGGTCCTTTATTGCCTCTTTAGCATTTTGTGTAATGTCTGTATGAGGCAGTCTCATTATTTCGAGTCTTGCGCGCTTTGGTCGTTCATGTAACAGCACTGACGGAGACAAATTTGTTGCTGCTTTGGGTGTACTGCTGTAAATTTCCAGGAAGTCACCAGGTCAATTCGTATGTTGTCCTTTTCCAACAAAATCTTTGAATGTACTCACCGAGTACTCTGTTAACGCGTTCCGCCGGTCATATGCCCGTGGAGAATAGAATGGCAATGTTGCGTCCGTGATTCCTCTTTCTTGTAGAGATGTCCTCAATTTCCACAGGCATGAATTGTGAACCATCGTCAGATGTCAGATCTTCCGGGTAACCTTCCATGCTGAAGATTCCTTGCAGGAAGCTTATTTCTGCGTCAGTTGTTAGATGTGAGCAGAACCCTACCTCTGGCCACTTGCTGTAGTAATCTATTACGGTTATGGCGTATCGGAAGTCTCCAATAAAACTAGTGAACGGCACTGACGAAATCAATTTCGATCTGCTTGCACTCACCCTCCGGGTCGCGAACTGGTTGCATGGGAGCCGGTGCTGCGTTTGTTGTTTTGTCATTTTGCTAACAGGCGCAGCAGTTGGTGATGTGGTTATTGACTTCCACGTCCGTTTGAGGCCACCAGTAATGTTATCGCTGTCTCTGTTTAGGGTTTGGCAATCCCCGGATGGGATTCATGTGCAATGTCCATGAACTTTCGTCGCAGTGTTGTCGGTGGTACGAGCTTCTGGCTACGAATAAGTAGTCTTTGTATAACACTAAGTTCTTCTTGAATATCGGGGTAAGCAATCGAGGTAGCGTCGTGTGTAAAACATGGGCCTTTGATTAGTTTATGCTCCACACTCCCCAAGTCAGTGTTGCATCTTCCCTAGTCACTCTCTGGAGCAAGCTCAAGTTGATACTTTGGAGGTATGCTTGAAGGGCACATACAATGTCTGCGTCTTTAATATCACTGAACTCCCCATGTTTGGTTGTGACTGGTAACCTTGAAGGAGCTTGTGCAACCATTCATTTCGGTCGCCCCGCCGGTACTGTACATCGTTTTTGAATTTAACTAACCTTGCCAACCAACGGGCGATGCGCGTGGGTTGTCTTTCCATTTTTTGTGCTGGTAGTAATGTCACGACTGCCTGATGGTCTTCACGGAATGCCAAATGTCTTCCTTATAGGAAAGCTCTCAATCTCTCGCAAGTCCACAGACAAGCCAAGGCTTCTCGCTCACCAACTAAGTATCTTCGTTTCGTCTCAGATAACGTCCGTAAGGCAAACGCAACCGTCCTGACGCCCTTTGAATGCAGATGCTGTGAGACCACTACAAGTCCGTAATTGGAGGCATCAGTCGTCACGTTTGTTTGTAGGGTAGTGTTGGAGATGGCTAGTGTGGCACAACGCTTGATTAGGTTTTTGATATTCTCAAATGCCTGCGCTTGTTCAGCAGCCCACGTAAATGCGACTCCTTTCCGCAGTAGAGCACGAAGAGGATCAAAAATCGTTCCGTGGTGTAGTACAAACGTCAAGTAGTACGACGTAAGTCAAGGAAGAATTGTAAGGGTATAACGACTGTAGGGGACAACGCCTTACTGATGGCATCCAGCGTCCCTTCGGCTGTATTGATGCTTTCTTTGAATAGATCATGTCCCAGACATTGTTGGTCTGTTACCGAGAAGGTGCATTTCTCATTCTCGGGCCTCATGCCGTTTGTTTTTATGTTTTTCAGGACTTGCTCTAGATTCTTGTCATGTTATTTTTGTGATTTAACTGCAACGAGAATATAATCTAGATAATGGACGCTGCCACAACATTCCTTCAACACTGTCGACTGCATCTTCTCGAAAGCTGCTGCCATCGAAAGTTGCACCCCTTTTTGTAGCGAAAGTGTCCATCGTGGGTTATAAATGCAGATAGATCTCTGCTCTTCTCGGCCAACTCCACCTGATAATAGGCCAATGAGAGGTCTGGTTTGGAGAATACTGTCATCCCAATCAGGAGATCAAAAGTGTCCTCTACATTGTGGAAGTGGATGCCTGTGAATGACGATTGCTTGATTTGATTTTCGTAAGTCAACGCAGGGTCGAATTTCCTCACGTTTTCCTCCGAGCCACGAAGATTGGAGAAACTCGTTCTGATTCTTCGATCTTTTCGATGAGGCCTGTTGCCTCTAACTTCCGTAATTTTTTAGATACCTTGTATGGTGCTGTGAATGGAAGATGACGAAATTTTTGTTGTACCGGCAGAACTGTTGTTCGTGTTTTTCTATTTTGTGGATGAAGTCCTTCACGACTCCCAAATCCTCTGAAAAGAGTTGTGGAAACTTCTCTTGATACCGCCGAGGATTTTGTTGACCTCCTGTGGATAGTCGGTGACACGATTGCGTTTCTATGTCTCACCATCATCTGCAAGCCTCAAATGATGTCTAGTCCACCCATTGGTTTGCCTGACGTGACATGAAAACAGCAGGCAGTTTGTCCTGCAGAAAACGGTACTTCAGCCTCGAAAATCCCATCTACCTTGATAAACCCATTGGAAAATTTTTAAGTTCCAGGTTGAGATGCTCGAGCTTGATGCGTCAAAAATGCGTATCGTATATCGCCGAAGATATAATGGAAACTGACAATCCTGTGTTAACTTCCATCTCGACCGCTACGCCAGCAATGACCACATCGCAGTACATGGTGTCTGCACACGCCTTGACGTTCATCAGCCTTTTGGCCTTGATGGAAGACGTAGTTTTGGCTGTAGTTCATTTCCTGCATACGGACGCGCAATAGCCGCATGTACCACAGTTCTTACATATCCTCACTCGCGCTGGGCATGAAATATTGTCAGCAAAATGAGTCGAAGATCAGCTTCTTAGGACTTCTGACCTTGTTTTGGAAAATTTGTGGTAGTTCTTGTAAGAGTTCAGAATGGAAGCGTCGGCGTGTTGGTAAGGCATGATTATTTAAAACATACAGCGAAACAGATGGGACGGAAGAAAGGCGACAAACAACCGCTGAACGTCAAGGCGCAGCCTATATGCACGACCGAAAAAAGGAGGCGCACACAGCCGATGACACCCCACTGAAACCCGCACAATCATCGCGCATGCTGTAATCGAGAAAAGAATAACTTTTATTTCCTTTGTGCATCTAATTATGTTTCAAACGCAAACACGCTGAGTGGTCTACAAAAAAGCGCTCGATATCCGGTTCTTCCACGACGATAGATGGCGTGAGACAGCTCACCTAATTTAAAGATGGTAATCCTTGGGGTTTTGGCGCATCCGGCAGCATAAACTACGCCAGAATTGTCAGCGAAAAGGTTATTTCATTATAGCGGAGTGAAATTCTTTTTCCCTAATAAAGCATTAGTCCGCGTCAACGCGCCTTCCAGATTGCTCCTTCGCCGTACGCTAGTTTTCCATTGCCTTGTGATATAGGGCAAATACATTTAGGTTATTTAACGCATAATAGAATAACTGAGGACCCAGGCGGCCACCTTCTTTGGTGAGGAAATACGAGGTCTTGTGCCGCATTATAATAACTGCCTAAATCTCTGCGGTGATTAAGTGGAGATGTGGCTACTGCATATATCTATATTTTGTGTATATTGTCACACACATATACAGCAGATGAATGTGCAACTAACAAAAACATTTAATGATTAGACACCTTAAGTGTGTACCTACAGACTTAAGGTGAAAGGTACAAGTATCCTGCGTCGCAGACGCAAGGGCGACTGACCCGAAGCTGGGTGTGACTCCTGCTCTTATACACGCTGTACGTTCAGGAATGTTCTGACCCAGAACGCACAGTGACACAAAATAATCGGTTGGAACTTTCTAGAAAAAGTTTGAGTGATAAAAGAAAACAACCAAGTGGAGCGGGGCTCAAAGCCCGTTCGTCCGCGTGGCAGCCTGGCGCTTTGTCTATACTCCTTCATGCACACGGCAATATTGAAAACAATTTCATCACTAAGGTAAGCTTAGTTTGGTTAAGTACGATAATGTTTGACCAAAACGAATATCATCATTTCAAACAAACCCTTGCAAAAAAAAAATTATCGACAGTTTGAACAAGCAGTTTGGTCACCTCGTTTGGATTCAAACCACGAAGAGCGATGCATAAGAGCGTAATGTATGGATATTGTATAAAAATACCAAAAAGCATTCTCAAAAAAAAAAAATTGCACAGCGTATTTACATTAATAACGTATTTCTTCCGATAATTGGCCACCTCTCTTTTATCTAAACGGTATAGACAGAAGCGTATAGTCGCACGTATATAGACTTTGGAGAGTGAAAATACTGGCTTTCGATTTGTACCAACATTTTTTATCCATAGCTTATCCACTTTTCTAATGAGTTGCTTCAGATAATTGGTCACCCAGTTTGGGTACCAAAAACATATACGCAAGATGAACTGTACCACTGGACAGAAATATCGGACGTTAACAGATAATGCTTACAACAACGATTATTTGTGCGCGCGCAAATGTCATTGCTCGCAGTAATGTGTGGAGCTGAAGCAGATTGTGCCCACCAATTGACCGAACCGTCTCGACGCATTTCTGAAAGCTGGAAAGGGCACAGAATTGCAACTAAGAAAAAAATGATAAACTTATAGCAGCTCGCTTTACTTAAATCATTGATTTAACTTCATACCTTTGTCTTGGTGAGAAAAGTGAGTACGTAGGGTGCTGTTCAGATAGAAGAAACCTAATAGAATAAAGCTCCACGCAGTGAATTTTCCTTTAAAAATTCAGTGCATAGGCTAATTTTATTTTTTGCAATTCAGACTGCTTACATGCGCATACTGGAGTCGTTCTTGTAAATAATCTTGCTCCCACGACAAGTGAGACGCATCACAAGTCATTGTATTCTAGTTGAGCGCCTCAGATTCCACTGTCATTCCTATAGACGCAAAAATGACTACATAGCAGGAAGATGAGTGCCGCTGTTTAGAGAACTTTGCTGAAGCACGGGTTGCAGAGGAAGCGTCCTCGATATTGCAGTGTTTTTAGAGTTGAGTTATCTAATATACAAGTTAATAAATTCTATGACTAAATAACTACGAGTAGTATCGATCCACGTTCCTCTTCCTCGCTACGCGCCGAGGTTGACCTACTTCCGACTACAATAACTCTAAAACGGTCTAAAAATCTTGCCCACAAAGAAAAGGCTTCACTTTTCACGGATTAACCCGCTACGATTTCTTGGGACTTATTTTGTACATTGGCGTTTTAGTATAGCAAGGTTCCAGATAAGGAACCATAAGCTCAAGAAAAACAATCAGTTAATCTTCAAAATTTGTATTTCATTGAATACCAATGATTACTAGACCAGTCTACTGTTGGTGTTGCAATCCACATGTGTGGCCGTCGCCACGAGATAAGCGCAAAAGTGCGCTGTCGCGTGGTGCAATGGGTGCACCATGTTAACGCAGTGAGAGTCTCAGTCATGACAAGAGTCGCTCCTTCCACTAAACGCACCAAGTGCAGTTCCGATGGTCGTGACTCGAGTCAAACTCCGAAGCTGTGTCCTCGGACTTGAGGCTCGTGAAATAAGAAAGTTATACTTCTGGAATGGTGACGCAATTCTCGCCTGGCCCTGCCGAGAGCAGAAGCCGATCGCGGGTGGCTCGTGCTTGTTTTCGTAGCCATTTCGCTACTGTTGATTCGTGCGGCAAAGGCATCTGTTAAACAGACAGACTTCACGATGGATGTATCATCACATAAGCAATGAAATGTGATTCATATCATCGTGCGACCTTGTTATGAAGTGAAAAACGTACAGCTCTGCAAACGTTGTTTGTTACTTCCGCTTGCTGGTGTCCACCAGATGTTTCCTGTGTCCTTTCAATCTCATTCGTGTAATGTCTGTTTATGGCAAACGTAAAATAGAGCCGGTCCTTGAGAACGCAGCGGTTCTTTGCACCCTACACTGCGTTCGTTCTTCGCTGCTAGGGCAGTTTCACTAAATGATTTTATAGCCTCTAAGCTAAAGAAAGTATCGCAGCTTCTGCATTCCGATATGGTGTGCACTACATGCAAATACCTTCAGCAATTCAACTCTGCTTACGTGTTTTCCTAAGTGACGACTAAGCAAAATAAAGTTCACAACGTTACCTTTATTGGAAATAGAGGGGGGATTGGTGACCGAGTGGGATAGCGTACACCAGCTCGGAGCACATGGAGCGGATGCTCCCGCTGCTGAACCTAGGGATCTTGGATTCAATCCCCACCCCTGCCCGTTCCGATCTGGATGAGTACCGTATTGGCGTGCAGTTGTGTATCACTACCGCGTGGTGCACGTTAAAAACCCCAGGTTAGCGGTTTGTACTTCACTGGCTAAAGTTTTCATCTACAGCTGGGAGGACAGGTCGCCCGTTGAGGCAGACTAAGTTCTAGGATGTATAAACATACACACAGCTCAATTTTATTGATTGTTTGATTGCCAATAGACGTAATCAACCGAATCCTGGTGTACTTACGAGAAGTTTCATTCCTTTAGACTCAATTGCAGTTATTATAAAGGGCCGACAACGACGCAAGCTTGCGCTTGAGAAGCTGCAGCGCCACATGAGCGATCTTCTGTGTTCTGCTTTGTCGGCGTACCGGCCATCTTGTAATGTTCCAAAAGAAAAGCATAAGTAAACAAAACAAGCGGAAATTCACATGAAGGGCGCGAATTTTATTCGAAGGTGCTTTAAATGCCCGTTTAGGTAGAGACTTAGAAGGAGAGACTCCAGTCGGAGTCGTGGAGCCTCCGCCTAACGCACCCAATGCTGGCGCGCTGTGG
>JAZHYW010059264.1:0-55317 GCA_037355805.1 Ixodes ricinus | reverse complement strand
ATAATTTTTATCCGCGTTTTCGAACCGACAGTGTTGCGATAGTTGCGCGAGTAAAACTTCAGCGAAATCCCGCAACTTACCGTGTTGTTTTAAACTCCTTCCAAAATTGACTAATTTAGGAGTTTTTCGTTTCGTTCATTAGTTTTCCATTACAATCATGTTTATTTTCACTGATTATAAGTTAATCTCAAGCCTTAGGTAATTCTTCTTTCTTGTCTGGATAATTAACCCTCAACATTATATTCCCCTGGCCGTATACCTCACCTGCAGAAACCGCATTAATCTACCTTTTACAGGGTTAAAAATTCTGTTAAAATAAAATTGCTCACCTTGTAAATAATTTAAATAAATACAAACTGCAAATTAAAGCAGAACACGTTAGAATTGATGGCGAGAGGAAATTTCCATGCAGTTCCTAACCCTAGGAATTCCGTAAATGTAAACTCTCGGTTGTGAAACGACTTGGCACCTTGAGACACAAAAATTAATAGCCGCCCGGTCTATCAACGACTTGAAATCAAAATCTTATAGACTGGCGGTAGCAACAATGTTCACGAAAATGGATAATACGTATAGCACTGTTTAATTGATCTACATCGTCTAATAGCAGAGGCGTTAGTCGTGGTTTCATCTTTGGCTTTAGAAATGCAATGATAACACATAAAAGCACAAATGCAACGGGCCGTATCTTTATGGTGCTTCAATCCATACTACACCCGTGCACAAATTTCCTTGGTAGTTTCGACGAGGGGAGTTTATACCCGCGCCACCGCATCCGTGACTGCATTGCCGTAGATACTGGAGCGTTTACTGGGATGCACGCGTTGTCCACGAGCAGGCGTTGTCCACGAGATATCAGTCAAAAATCTAGGCTATATCCTGTTGGAGGTTAAAAAAGCAGGACAAAGCTTTCCCAAAAAGCCGTTCTCTCTTTCCCTTTTAGCGGAGCGAACGCTAGGGAAGAGGTGAGGAGGGACGCTCTGCTCAATTGGAAAGACGGGAGGACCCTCAGCGAGGTGCTTGTCCGGCTTTTCCGAACCTGCAACAAAGAATAAGGACATTGATTTTAGAGGAACTCCCCAAGGCGGAAGAATTTCACCCTTAATGGAGCGCAACTCGAGACCTCTTTGCGATTGGTGGCCGCTGAAGAAATTCGCCTAATCCGAGGAATAGATCGCGGAACTTCTCAAAAATACACCACCGGGACATCCTCTTGTGGAGTACTATCCTTTTACAGTATTATTTGGGCGTGAAATGGCCTACCTTTAATACCCTAGTTTCAGCAAAAGCTTTTACGTTGTATTAGCGTGAACTTGCAAATGTTTACTTGAGGTACATTAATATGGTTACTATTCATTATTCAACATTGCCTAAAACGTTGCCATTGGCGCGTCGAACAGATTGAAATGACAGCCGTAAACGAATGCCTACCCGTAAACGCTGGACATACCTCGCTCTATGTTTCGAAGATTTGTAACGCACTTATGAACAAGTGACCAGTTTTTAACCTGTAAAACCACGAGCAGAGAGTCGGGGTTGCTTGTGCTTGATGATTTCGCTTAGTCGAAGATTTGTCCCAGCTACCAACAAGAGGTGGGTGGAGGGGGGGGGCGCTGATAGCGTGCCGTTTCAAGTGCCTCAGGCAAATCAATCTTCCTGCAGGAGATCGACGTCATCGCTGTTCCGTTTGGTCTGGACATGTACTTGTGTGCTCACTTTCACTGCCACCCCGTCGTGCGAGTAACAGACTTTCGCATTCTCACTGGTATGACTAACCCGTACGCCGACAACACCTTCGCCATCTCCGTTGGTTTTGACCATTACGTAAGTTTCGCCTTTCATGTTGTTAACCCTTTATGTCGTCAATAAAGCCCGCAGCGCACACCGCAATGCCTTCCTTCAGTTTAATGTTATAACTGCACTGGACTGCCAATATAATAAAAACGGAAACAGCTCCTGTTTGTGGTATATGCGATAATAAATGGGTTTCAATTTGTTTGGCCCTGCCATTTGTTGTTGTGTTTTTTTATTGTCTCTATTTGTCTTTTTTAAACAAGCAATAGTTAGTGTTGTTTCAATTTTCAAATTTTTATGGGACCTCTGTGTTGTATACTGCATTTTTGTTTCCGCATTGCTGCACATATTAAACCACTTGGACCTTTCTCCAAGTTTCGGACCTCAAGAGAGGGCTAGGAGTATTTTCATATAAGAATGAAATCTCTGACAGGCTATTTAGATATTTTTAAATATTATAGTGTGCGCGTGCTTGTAAACATCAGTCACAATTATGTCCTTCATACACCAGGAAAATAAAAAAAGCCTGTGCCAAATTAAGGAAAAGTAAACGCATAAATTAGCATAGAACATGTAAGTTATAGATTTTCTGGTAATATTAGTGATGAACTTCGTTTTAGGAATTTAAATTTAATATGGCAGTGTGCGTGTGCTCTTATTTAGTTTGCAAACCTACGCACAATTTATGTATTTGGAAGGCCTTTAGTTGCCTCTATTTCCTGCGTAAAAGTACATATGCCACTTTAGGTTTATAGTAGTCAGGTAAACAGGAACAGCAGAATTAAAGTGCATTGAACGAAAGCTCAAGTGAGACTTACTGCAGAAATATCTAGTCGTATGCATCTCGTGTACTGCTTAAATTAAAAAAAGGTTATTAAAATTCACGGATGTTTTGCTCAGTCTGACGAAAAAGAAAACGTGCCCTCCGGTAACAGGCAATATCTTTGCAAATAAAATATATATGCACGTGTTCAAGTCAATAACAGTCTCTAACAGAATTATATTTTGCTCCGCAATAGAAGGATGTACTTTCGGCTATCTAAATGGGGATACATATCTTAGACCGACATTGCGAGGGAGGTTTATATATCGTGTTCATTAAACTGGTCAATCGGAATATAGAGATAACATGAATTACGCACCCTTGCTACGCGATGCTGAATGCTTAATTCGTTGTAAATTACAAGTTCATGGCTGAAGCATACAACAACAAATATGATAACAGCATAATTTAAAAAAAATTCAATAAGCCGTTGACAGTGTTTTTGTGAATGCTATTGCTTTCGGTGAAATTAAAACAAGGTTCGGCAGCCTTCAAATAGTGAATTGATACTACTGTGTAGTTTAAAGAAGCTCTACTAAGAAATTTTACCACAGGATTTGAGTTCTTCTAAAAGGTTGTAACTAATCAGAAATAATTTTGGCTGACACAATTTCGTTCGCAACACATTCATAGGTAGCTGATATTCAGATTTCAGTATTCGGAAAAAAATGCTGGAAATCTCAGAGACTTAGCTTGATTCTCAGTTGTATAACAATCGCATAAATATATTGTCCAACGAGTGATTCGGTCAAGAGAATTACAAGGGCGGTAATTCCTACTGAGCAGGATTAGTGACTAGCAGAAGGCGCTTCATCACGTTTACTAGAATCTTCAAAGCGAAAAAAATACAAAAATCAACTTGAAGTAATTTCGGCAGCCGTTTCGCTGAAATATAATGTATGCAACTTTTTCCGCTCGCAGCGGATTTCTTTATTATTAGGGACGACGCTATCAAGAACATGAAAGAACAATTTCCTAGCAAATAACGTTTTTATATAGCCAGAGGGCCAGGATAAAAATGGACATAACAGCGCGTACCTCACTGGTGGCATCTTTGTTGCTTGCAGATTTGGCTCCTGATTGGTATCACACTCGTGTCCATCAGCATTCTCACCGTCTTCGTGGAGCGAACTGGAATTAGGAACACTCCACGCCAGATGATCGACTACTGGGCACCACTCGTCATGCAATGTGAGAACCAATAGCCGACCCTCGAGCATATAGTTTTAACCAAGCCGTGTGTTCTTGTGGTCTTTTGGGCATGTGCTTCATTATTGTGGCCGGCGTACTTAGAAAATATGTTTGAAGACATAGCATAAGTAGTGAAATCGCTGCTCATAAGACGTTTGTCATGAAATACGGAAGCCGTAATTTCTTTAGTTGTTCGTCTACCACAAAAAAAGAAGTTGTGAAAAAATTATACGTGCGGATAACTTATAGGCAAAACCGAAACGCGGAAAGAGGAGTGAAAGGCGTGCGAGAGCGAAAGCAAGGATCGAAGACCGTGCGATCGTCTTCACCCGTGCCGAACCTCAAATCGGTGAGCGGACCCGAAAGTGGGACATCTATGTGACTGCGTGAGGAAGGAAGACTGAGCGATCGTCTTCATCGTGCGGAACCTCAAGTCAGAGAGCAAGCTCTGATAGTGCGGCATGTTCTGAGCGTGTCAAGAAGGACGATTGAGTGATCGTCGTCAGCGCGCGGAACCTCAAGAAAAAGAAACTATTCTGTGCGAATTTCGTTGCTCAAATCTGCAAACTTTATTACTTTAATGTGCACATTTATTTCAACTGGGAGATTTTCTGTCAGCATTGTGCGAAGTTTCATGTAGCACGAGCTTTAGGTCGAGCGAGTGTGATTTTAGATCTGCTTTGCAACAAACTTTGGATGCTTTGCGTGCAATTTGAGCGCATTCAATGTTGCTAGAGTGATCTAGACAGGACTTAGTTATTTACACTTTTAACGTATCACGAAGGGTTTTTAGTATATATTGTTTTACGTGAGTGTGTTGTAAGCCATTAGTTCGTCTACCAATTAGCGAAACGCGTGAAAAGGGAGAAAAATTATCTTTGACGGAGAACTATGCGTCGCGATATTATCACCGATAGAGATGGCGAACGCGGGTGACGCAGATTCCGATGACCAAGTTGTGCTTTTAGCAAAATATTTGTTAAAAGCACCAACTGACAAAGTCACCCTCATCGCTGACTTACTCCGGTGGCAGACAGGGCAAACAGCCGGTCATGCCCAGTTTGGACGAAGGGATTTCAAACATTGATGGAGAAGGAGACTCTAGAAAAGCATGAGAAAGTTTGGAAAATATGGAATGCACAACCACCTTGCATCATTGGCCTGAAGAGCTACAATTCGAGATCACTAAAGATCACATAGTAGACGCGGCGACAGAAATAATGCTGACGCGGGGCTCCGAAATCAAAATGTGGAGCGACTTCGACGAATGCCTCATACGAACGTTTCTCAGTGAAACGCCAGATGCAGAACGTTGGTGGCACGTGCAGGGGCGTGCGCAGTGACGCCATCAATGAACTGTGGCGTATTTCCACGTCAAGTCTAGGCTTTACACAGAGGCGAACCTTAATTATTGTGATATAATAGAGTAAACTGTTGTCATCACTCTCGCGAAAGCTCTGAAAGATGCTAACGGGACGGTTCCACGAGTGGAGTTTGAGCGTGTGAAGAACGAGCGTCAACGAAAGCACGCGGTAAAGTGGATAAGAAACTTTCAACCTTTCCACTTTGGTGAAGAAGGAAGAGCAGCGGAGCTGTAACTTCTGTTCTCGGCGGTGGCTTTCCAGTCGAGCGATCTGCTCTCCTTCTGCAAGGGAATCTGAAGCGCTCGATGCAGTGGGACTTTAGGCGATAGCGGTCTCGCGGTGATTGCGCAACCATTCGCGCTGCTGCGCACATCGCCGCTCGTTCTATTCCCGCTCGTCTTTTTCCGAAGAAATGTTGGCGCCACCTATGAGCGGTGGCAGCAACCAGTTGTCTGGTTGCCGAGGCTGGAAAGGTTGCCGCGATCTATGAGCGACGGAGGCAAGTAGACAACCGGCAAACACAATACCCTGGACGGCTACCGCCATCTATGAGCGACGGCGGCAATCAGAGTGTTTTGTCGATCTTGGGTGTCGACATTTGTTTGGTACCGGACACGGTCCTGGGGAAACTAGCCCTTAACAGCTTTGCTGTGAAAAGGGAGTCCGGCGCGAAATGACGAAATTTCTGCGAGGCGTTGTCAAGGAGACCGTATGCCGAAATGTACCGGAAAAATACGGTGGACCACAACTAAAGAACATGCAAAGATAGCCGAAGGGATACAACTGCGAACAATTCATGCATATCGCCCGGTACTGTCCAGAACCAAGACGACCATAAAAATGCACGAGGTGTGGGAAAAGTGGACATACCCAACGGTACTGCAGAGAAAAAAGCGGAAGGTCGTACCCAACAGGGTCGCATTGAATGTAGCAATTCAATGAGTGAAGATGAAGTATGTTTCGTATAATGAGACAACCCTACACGTCGCGATGAACGACACTGGCAGGTCCAACCGCCTGTTTTAGGCGTCCGGAGCAGCAAAATGTGGAGTTGCGCTGTTAAAGGACTGAACGCTGCTTTACGGTTTTGGAAACCTCGACGTTCCTCTGGCAAGGGCGATGGGTTGTTGTGTCGCCAACCTCGTTAAGGATTGTGCAACGGGCAGCAACATCGACACTCTTTTAGTACCAGATGTCGCCCAACCAGTGGAAGGTGTCGTGTGAAGTATTTTTGTAAAATATCCTCTCCTGGCTTACGTACAAGTAGATGAAGGCCTCGTATTTGGGTACTGGAGCGAAGAGCTTTTCTGAACCCTGGAGGTGGAAACTACAGAGGGACATCTTGAACTCAGTACGAAGAAGGCTGCAGCTGTATAGGCCGGGAAGGGGTTAACCAAATAACCATTGAGGCGCTGAGCGACAACAGTGATCCAGTGATTTCGACAGCACGTGTTCAAGACGTGCTGGTTGAGCTGACTCGAATAGAGGCGACGGTTTCAGTGACCAACATGAGTGGCAGCGATATCAAGCTGAAGAAAGGAAATAATATTGGTAAAGCGGAACCCGTGGAAGTGATGAAATCTAAAACTCTAATCGACCCAAAACGACCGCGTTTAAGAGTTGAGCTTGTTGGTACATACTTGTATAATATATCAGCTTGAACTTTAGAATTAAACTAGAACACGAAGAAAGAAAGGACAGGATAGGACACACAGCTGACTACCAACGATGTTTTAGTTTAAACTTCTTCCTTGCGCGTTTGCTCCTTCATTTAGAGTCCTAAGCAGAGCTCGTGGCCCCCAAAACGTCAACCATCAAGAAAACCAAATGAGTTGGAGGCAACTTCGTAACGTATAACATGCTATTGATGCCTTGATAATGGGGCGTAAAAGCGTACAAACAAATCCTGTGATAACTAGTTTTATACTTTGTAATCGTGAATAAACAATATTGATCTCATTAAGTGACGTTCCTGCGTCAATGGGCTTAGAAACAAAGTGATAACCAGATGAAACGATTCACAACCACAGATTAGGGGCTTGCCACAAAATTAAGAACCCGTTTGCTCCGGAATGTTGTTGTCTAGGTCCCAATACTTGCTCAAAATAGCATTCATTGGTTTTTTAGACGATTCGTGTTTTATATACATCAGTTATGAAATATACAATGTTGCAGGTACGAAGCCACTTGCTACCTGCAACATTCCACCTTTTTATAAATATCTGAAATGGGATACAATATTTTTGCAAGCCACTTGCGAAAATGTTTTACATGTAACAAAGTAGTAAACATGGTTAACGAAAATCAACTTTAAAAAACGGGGACGAAAAAAGGAGCAAACACGAGAGGACGGAGCTGAACGCACATACAACGTAACAATGCCTGCACACTTCTTCAAAGTAACGGGCCATTAACTTTATCTCAAGGTGAATTACTGCAATGTTTCTATCTCATTCTTTACGTAGTTCATTATGAAGTTGAAATACAAGTACGCTTTTCAATATAAACATTAGCGTGAGACTAAATATTGCATTTTGATTGCCCTAATGCTAACCTGCTATTGTTATTGTTATCGTTCAACTTTATTCGACGTTTTCCCTTTTACCGCTGACAACTTGAACGACTTTGCGATCAACGCTATAACATATAGCCGGGTTTGAATAGGAGTATTTTTAAGGATGTCGAAAAGCCGCGTGGTTACAATTATAAACGCCACCAAAATAAAGATAAAAACGGTGAAGATGATGGGCGATTTTGCTCGACACATGGTTACCTTAGAGCCTGCGAGTAGCTTAAGGTTTTCATCTCGCATTTTTTTTTCCCTGTCCTTAACAGCATCCACGCAGAGACACACCAAACTATCTACAAGAGTGATTTTCGGCGCATGGATGATTGGCGCCCTGGTGGTGACACTCTGGTTCCAAGCCGCCATCTGTGGGAGCCTCCTTTTGCAGGTGCCGAGCGCCAGGATTGACACGGCCTACGACCTGCTGAACGCTTCGCACGTGATACCCACTGCGGCCAAGGGCGTACCGCTCTTGGAAGTCATGAAGGTAGCATTGCTTGGATTTTCGGAACCAGTATCCTTCAAGATAAATTTTATACTATCACGGTTACTAGAGCAGCACTATGCCTGAATGTCATTGAAAACCACGGAGTCTCTCGGTAATTCGCGGAGCACCACTCTGTCAAGTGTGGTTGTCCGAGTCCAGGACTTCCTTGCCATATTTTGTTTACTGTGAATCAGTATTGTCTTAACGAATAAACCGATAAGAACGGAAGGAGACCTGGTTCAATATTTGACGTTCTAGCGATTGGTAGCATAATAATAGCGATGTTTAAGCAGCTTTGTTGAGCACGTGAATGAGCATGGTTATGATGACGAGTCGATATGCGATAAAAGAATAGCGAGACAACCGCGACATCAAGCCAACAATTGTGTTTTTATGAATTTTTTCGTCGTCCACTAGGTCGATCAAATGTGTCAAATGTGTCATAAGAATAGTGATGTCTAAGCGGCTTTGTTGAGTACGTGAATAGGCATGGTTGCGATTACGACGCCGATATGCGGTAAAAGAATAGCGAGACAACCGTGACATCATGCCAACAATTGTGTTCCTAAGAATTTTTTCGTCGTCCACTAGGTCAATCGGATGTGTCAAATGTACGTAAAATTACGATATTATTGGTTATTCCTTTCATGTTGTAGCTCATGTTTTGTATGTTATAGTTTGTGTTTTGTGTTTTTGAATTGATCTAGGTTACAGTAGACTATAGCGATGAACAAAGCTAAGAAACATGAGCAGCAATCAAATCATACAAACGCTACTCAAACGCCGGCTTGTCAGCAAAAGCTTCAGAAGACTAGAAGTGGGCTTCAAGTTGATGCCTCATTCACAAAAATGTGCAATGCGATATGTATAAATGCAAGCAGCTTTAGACGGAACACCTAATGAACATATAAAAAGACCATTATTTCTATCAAATATTTAGAGCGATTCGCCAATAACATTTGCATTCAACAATGCCAACATGCAGATGTGACAAAACAACCTAGAGAGAAGGTTGTAGTGTCGAATATTTTTACATCACCGAAAAATTGTCTGGGCTTGGTATAGATTGAGCGTGTGTGCAGTGTCAGTGTTCGGCTCAGACTCAAGTTCCAACAGCGGCGACACAGGCTCAATAAGAACCCTGACACAGCACCTGTGTGCAATATGGCCCGCCCTGTCGTCTTGTAGATGATGTGGAAAATTTACTCCTACGATCTTCTGACTAGATTAAGCTGACTGTCCACAAGTCAACAGCCTTCCGTGACAGTAAATAGTGTATTTGTATATAAACTTTCGTATAAGGTAAAATAAATATGATTCTGACCTCTTTAGAACTACCCCAAAAGTTGTAGACCCAACAGACTTCTGCACATCTGACACAAACTCTAACCTGCTCTGTAAGATCTATCATTTGAACCTTACAAAACGTTCCGGCCCTCACATAGTAGATCAAAATATATCCTCTTAGAAATTGTTTTAATTAAAAAAATTCTAAGAATATTTTTTTGTCATAAGAGTCAAGGTATTTGTTAACTTTAGCTTGAACTTTATTCCATGTTTGACCAACGCCTTTACTATAACCTATGTCATATGGTTTCCTAACTGCATGTCGAAACTCATAAGGCCGACAGCAACTACGCTTAATTTAACGTAAATACACTGCAATACAAAATAAATAGAAACACGAGCACAGGCATAGCCACTGTTGATTCCAGTAGCCGATACGAGACTCCACGAGCGTCACGCTTGTTTCTTACATAGCATGTCGAGATTCTCCTTTTGTCATCTTCCCTGTGTACCACAGACTCTCCTTAGTCAGGGCGCGGCTGTCACACCCACCGTGGTGGGGAATGCCTAGGGGAAAAAGGGAACGAGTTCCTAGTACTCGTTTTCACCCCAGGAACTGTTGCAAAAAAAAAAAAAAAAGGTCGGCTATTCGCGGAGCATTACTAGTTTTCCTCTTTATGTGGATAATTAAAATATATTAAGGTACAGTTTAGGATAAATATATGCTATCTTATCTAGAGGTTCACGTTTCAAAGGCCAAAAGCATCGCTTCCTCGTCTGACAACCAAATCTTGTAAGATTAACTACTTCGCGTTGCGTATGAACAATGCGCAAAACTTCGTTTTTTGGCGACGTGAAAACGAGTGTAGACAACGAGAGCGCTGAACGATGACGCCAAAGGTGTCTTTCGCGTCACCACGCTGTCTTGATGCATCGCCACAATCCGGCGGTATTGCCGCGCGTGTGTTGAGGGTGCTAATTTTGCCAACCGACAGAGTGCGGTGATGCCAGGCATTCATAAACTTTCCAATGTCCGAACGCAACAATGTTCAACAGGTAAACGTTTTTATATGTACTAATAAAGGAATGTATAAGCTTTCATTGCGCTCGCAGACATCAAAAACTATGAACGTATCGCTTGGTAGTCTTCGCATTTCAGCAAAGAGCGTAATGCGGCGCTGGACCATTGTGACGAGTGCTGGACGAACGCGTACTACATTTTTTAAGGCAATGGCTGTCACGTCGCATGCCCCGAGAAACTACAGTACTTACTTCAGCGAAAAACTATAAATACAGCGGAAGTTTGTACGTTTGGTAGAAGCTCCTCAAAGGTCAAGAACATAGTATAACTAATTGTTTCAAACAATGGAAGTCAAAACATTTGATATCGACTCCTGGTAAAGATGATATCGACTCCTGGTAAAGAAAGAATAGTACCGCAAAAGCTACAAGGAAAGGGAAGAATATAGCGGAGTATGAAAAGCGCTTACTGATTCACTGTTTGCTTGCAAGGTAAATAATGATATCAAGAGAACATTTAATTACGCCCATATCCAACTAATTATGCAGGCCTCTATTAAGTTTTACGAAATTATTTGGAAACGTGACCTTTACGGTTTTTGTTTCTGTTTTCTGTTTTGTTTTAACAGAGCTCTCCACAAGAGGGCATGCGAAAAGTCTACTGGAAAATACAGAAGCACAACATGGAGCTCCAGCCAGAAACGATGTACAGCTTGGAGTTTCTGCGAAGCATCCAGGAGCAGAAACGAGCCATGATGATCGAGATGACGTCCATAGCGTCCGTGCAGGAAATAATGTGTCCCCGCCTGAAAGGCTTCTTCTACTTCAGCAAGGATGTGGTCGACACGCTGCTCATGTCATGGTTCACACGAAAGGATATGCCAGCCGGCGTACTGCGTGAGATGGACAAAGGGTTTGTGTTTATTTTATCTTTTGTATGCCCGTTAGTTTTCTGTAGGAAGACGCTTGAAATCCCGCGGATAAGTCACTTATGTCATAAAACAAGCTTTGACATCAGAATAAATGTTTTTAGCGTTTTATTTAGGGTGCGAGGCCCAAGGCATGCTTTTATGTAAGGATAAATGTTCTGAAATAGGACCATGTTTTCAGTAAACACTCTTACTTAGAAGTCTCGCTGCCGCAATAATTTCCCTAAAATAAATGTATAGGAAAACGTTGATTTTGTGTCATACGTGTCCTACCCGAGCATTATAAATTGTTCCTTCAATTTTTTTTCTTGAGGGGGGGGGGGGTGGGAGTTGAAAGAAGGGAGTTTAGGGACGAGACACTCAGGAACAGGAGAAAACTAGAGCGCGCGGGCGTAGTGGAATGCCGAGCACCGGTTAAAATGATGGATTGGTAGACACACGTTAGCTGACTTTGTCTCTACCACCGTTTCGAAAGCGTTCGATTATCTAACGGGAGCGTCCGACGTTTGAAGATGTGTTCGAGACGCGCTAGAGCACTGAGTGAGAAAAAAATCAGCTAGTTTTGCATCTATCCACTAATCATGCCAATCAGAGCTGGGAGTTCTGACGTCCCCACGCACTCCCCTCTACTCCTCTACCTTATGGTATATGTCGCATAGGCGCAAATCCCCAAACACTATTCCATTTATTGTAATAGGAGCATGTTTCAGAACTCAAATTGTGTCTTGCAGTGGATATATTGCGGTTTTGGTGCGTGTAAAAAGTTGGTTTGGCGACGTATGCGTACTATCCTGGTGCTTTAAATATGTCATTAGATGTTCAGCGTCCCTTTAAAAGTGGCAAATGCGTAGACAACATAAGTTATATCATGTTCGTGATGCACTAACGCTCTAAGTATAAAGTCATCGTTAAAAGTTCACCCAGTTATATTTTCCCCACAGATCAAAGGACGAATGTTGGAAATATTCACTGCAGATTAGTTGAGGCAACAAAAGTCACCTGAAATATTTAATCGTAGAGAAGCTTCTGTCTTTCAACTGACCACATCTGAAGAAGGCCACGTTGAACTTTTGAGCACAGAGTAAACATTTTCTATTACTATTAAAATAAAAACAGATGCCGGAAAATAATTCATATATATATATATATAAGACGCCTTTTTATCAACCATGTTTACAAACACTGAGCTCATTCCCAATCTCTCAGTATTAAATAACCCGACTTTATGCTGAGCACTGCGGTCTTATCACAATGCAAGTATGACTTTAAAATGTAAAAGAAAACTATATTTTTAGCTCTGTTGGGAGCATAGAGATATATAGACTCACCAGTAATGGTGATGCAAATTAAAACCACACAATATGAAGCTGCCACGCTCGTCGACAGTCTGACTTCAGGTTTCGCGCAGTGGCACCTTCTTTCACAGGAAAAAACAACAGCCGGCCGACGTCCCAACTGCATGTCTTCAATAGACTTCATAGTCTGACCCAAAAATGGTTGCAGTGATCACTCCATTTCTGTATCAGATTGCGGTTTTTGTTTCCTGTAGATGATAGTATATGAATTTTCACGTCAGCCAGTAGGTGTTGCAGCTGATACTGCTTTTCCACGAGTTCAAATCGCTACACATTTCAGGTCGCGAAACAAATGGGTTCAAAAAACTAAGCGTTCCCGAATTGTACGAGTGACAATATGTCCCATGAAATACGTCGCCCTTCCCAAATAAAATTGGTAAAGGCTGGTACTCAGTACAGTTCATGACTAGACCCTAACTGTGCGCATATTTTCTGCGGCATCGCCAGCAGGAATGAGTGGCTTAGCCTCGACACGACATCCTTGGGATCTCATAATGTGCCACGTTAGCGATCCTGCTTCCACGCGTTGCGGTGCGTTCCAAAGAAGAAGTCGGGTCCCGGAGTTTGTTTGCAGCTTCGGTTGCATCAACGTCTACCTCCGTTCGCACTGGGGCCGTGGCGTCGGGGCTGCCCGACACGCCGTCGCCGTCCCTCGGAGCGGGTTCTTGTTCTGGCGGTGGTGACACGCGTGTTTCCACGACCGCCGCTCATAGCTCTTGCGGCGCACCATCGGAGAACCTTGATTCAGTTGCCGTACCCGTGGGACAAACTTCCGCCAGGGGAGACCATGTAATCTTCCCGACCTGGCCCGGTTGGGGCAGAGCTGGCTGGCATTAGACCGCCGACCGCCTCCGCCTCCGCGTCGTCCATGTTGAAGCCGGACTGGCCGCCGCCAGTCCTGCGGTCGCGGGCCATTGAAGCACACCTCTTTACGCAGTCCTCTGCATCGTGGCCGTAACGGTGACGCACTACGCAGCGGGGGACGCGGAAGTCTCGCCGGATGTGCCCAGTACGCCGACATCGTAGGCATAGTGGGGCCCGTCATTACGAGCAAGTACAATGACCAGCACATTGCATACTTCCAGGCAAAGTTCGTAGGAGCACAATGTACACCATGTTGCCATCCATGATCGTCACGCGGACGATTCTCGTGTTTTACTCCACCCCTCGAAACCCTTCTGTCGAAATATATGTCCCGCGTGATGATGGCATCCTTTTTGTAGCTCTCCATTTATTTCTTCACCTGCCAGATGGCGACGGTTGTATTGTAGAAAAACTGGCAGACATGTACCGTAACCTAGTCACCGTGCGTGACGTCCATCTTTATCTTAGATTCTTCGTCTCACCCTTTACCAACACCTGCAGTTCTTGTTCCCACCCCTCTTCTTCTTGAGCTAACATGACAACTCCCCTCTAGTAAAAATACTGCAATGAAAAGTAACAATCAGGGGCCCATGTATTTCTTTTGAGTCTGGACCTCACGGAGGATTCGGTAATTGGCACCTATGTTGCAGGTGTTCCCGTGATCTGTTGCAGAAACAGCTCTAGTCAACTTAGAGGCGTCCCAAAAGTGTCCGCCTTCTGTTCGAAACGTTGCGGGTCCGAGTATGCTTTTTTTTTCCATTCTGATCAGGGGCACTTGGCGATAGACTGTCCTTTCAGTCAGATGTCCTGGCAGTCGGACGCGTACGTAAGTCCCCTCCCCTGAAATTCGGAAGTATTTGACCTCCCTGCGTTCATGAGCGCAAGTTTCTTAAGTTGTTTCGGTACCTTTCCATCCTGCTACGAAGGTCCTTTATTGCCTCACTGGCATTTTGTGTAATGTCTGGCATGGGGCAGTCTCAATTATTTCTGAGTCTTGCGCGCTTTGGTCGTTCATGTAACAGCACTGACGGAGACAAATTTGTTGCTGCTTTGGGTGTACTGCGGTTAATTTCCAGTAAGTCACCAGGTCAACTTGTATGTTGCCCTTCTCCAACAAAAGGCTTTGAATGTACTCACCGAGTACTCTGTTAAAGCGTTCCACCGGTCATTTGCCCGTGGAGAATAGAATGGCAATGTTGTGTGCGTGATGCCTCTGTCTTGTAGAGATGTCCCAATTCCTACAGGCATTATTTGTGAACCATCGTTCGATGTCAGATCTTCCGTGTAACCTTCCATGCTGAAGATTCTTTGCAGGAAGCTTATTTCTTCGTCAGTTGTTAAATGTGAGCAGAACCCTACCTCATGGCGACTTGCTGTAGTAATCTATTACGGTTACTTGGCGTATCGGCGGTCTCCAGTAAAACTAGTGAACGGCACTGACGAAATCCGTTCCGATCAGCTTGCACCCACCCTTCGGGTCGCGAACTGGTTGCATGGGAGCCGGTGCTGCGTTTGTTGTTTTGTCATTTTGCTAACCGGCGCAGCAGTTGGTGATGTGGTTACTGACTTCCACCCTCCGTTCGAGGCCACCAGTAGTGTTATCGCTGTCTCTGTTTGGTGTTTGGCGATCCCCGGATGGGATTCATGTGCAATGTCCATGAACTTTCACGCCAGTGTTCTCGGTGGTGCGAGGCTACTGGCTACGAATAAGTAGTCTTCTGTATAACACTAAGTTCTTCTTGAATATCGGGGTAAGCAATCGAGGTAGCGTCGTGCGTAAAACATGGGCCTTTGAATAGTTTATGCTCCACACCTCCCAAGTCAGTGTTGCATCTTCCCTGATGCTCTCTGGAGCAAGCTCCAAGTTGATGCTTCGGAGGTATGCTTGAAGGGCACATACAATGTCTGCGTCTTTAAGATCACTGAAGAAGTCCCCATGTTTGGTTGTGACTGGCCGAAAGCCTTGGAAGGAGCTTGTGCAACCCATTTTAGTCGCCCACACCGGTACTGTACCTCACCGTTTTCAGATTTAACTAACCTTGCCAACCAGCAGGGCGACCGTGGGTTGTCTTCCCATTTTGCGCTGGTAGTAATGCCGTAGGCACTGATGGTCTTTACAGAATGCCAAATGTCTTCCTTATAAGGAGGGTTCTCAATCTCTCGCAAGTCCACAGACAAGCCAGGCTTCTCACCAACTAAGTATCTTCGTTTCGTCTCAGATAACGTCCATCAAGGCAAACGCAACCGTCACGGCGCCCTTTGAAGGCAGATACTTGTAAGACCACTGCTAGTTCGTAATTGGAGGCATCGGTCGTCACGTTTCTTCGTAGGGTAGTGTTGGAGATGGCTAGTGTGGCACAACGCTTGATTAGGTTTTCTGACCTTCTCAAATGCCTGCGCGTGTTCAGCAGCCCACGTAAACGCGACTCCTTTCCGTAGTAGAGCACGAAGTGGATCAACAATCGTTGCGTAGTGTAGAACAAACTTCAAGTTGTACGACGGAAGTCGGGAAGAATTGTAAGGATATAACTACTGTAGGGGACTACGCCTGACTGATGGCATCAGCGTCCCTTCGGCTGTATTGATGCTTTCTTTGAATAGATGATGTCCCAGATATTGCTGCTATGTTACCGACAAGGTTCATTTCTCATTCTCGGGCCTCATGCCGCTTGCTTTTATGTTTTTCAGGACTTGCTCTAGATTCTTGTCATGTTATTTTTGTGATTTTCCTGCAACGAGAATATCATATATGAATAATGAACGCTGCCACAGCATTCCTTCAACACTGTCAACTGCATCTTCTCGAAAGCTGCTGCCATCGAAGTTGCGATCCCTTTTTGTAGCAAAAGTATCTATTGTGGGTTATAAATGCAGATAGATCTCTGCTCTCCTCGGCCAACTCCACCTGATAATAGGCCAGTGAGAGCTCTGGTTTGGAAAATACTGTCATATCAATCAGGAGAACAAAAGTGTCCTCAAATTGTGGAAGTGGATGACTGTGAATGACGATTGCTTGATTTGGTTTTCGTAAGTCAACGCAGAGTCAATTTCCTCCGTTTTCCCCCAAGCCACAAAAATTGGAGAAACTCGCCCTGATTCTTCGATCCTATTCGATGGAGCCTGCTGCTCTAACTTCCGTACTTTTTTTTGATACTTGTATGGTGCTGTTAATGGAAGATGACGAGTTTTTGTTGTACCGGCAGAACTGTTGTTCGTGTTTTTTTTATTTTGTGCACGAAGTCCTTCGCGAGTCCAAATCCTCTGAAAACAGTTGGGAAAACTTCTTTGGTGCCACTGAGGATATTGTTGACCTCCGTGGATAGTCCGTGAAATGATTGCGTTTCAGTGTCTACCGTCATCTGCAAGCCTCAAATAATGTCTAGTCCACCCAATGGTTTGCCTGACGTGACATGAAAACTGCTACGGCAGTTTGTCCTGCAGAAAGGATACTTCAGCCTCGAATATCCCATCTACCTTGATAAACCCATTGGAAAATTCTTGAGTTCCAGGTTGAGATACTCGAGCTTGATGCGTCAAAAATGTGTATTGTATATCGCCGAAGGTATAATGGAAACTGACAATCCTGTGTTAACTTCCAACTCGGCCGCTACGCCAGCAATGACCATATCGCAGTACATGATGTCTGCACACGCCTTGATGTTCATCAGCCCTTTGGCCTTGATGGAAGACGTGGTTTTGGCTGTAGTTCATTTCCTGCATACGGACGCGAAATGGCCGCGTGTACCGCAGTTCTTACATATCCTCACCCGCGCCGAGCATGAAATATTGTCAGCAAAATGAGCCGAAGGTCAGCATCTTAGGACTTCTGACCTCGTTTTGGAGAATTTGTGGTAGTTCTTGTAAGAGTTCAGAATGGAAGCTTCGGCGTGTTGGTAAGGCATGAATATTTAAAACATATCAGCGAAAGAGATGGGACGGAAGAAAGGAGACAAACAACCGCTGAATTTAAACTAAAGTTTGATCGTCAAGGCGCAGCCTATATACTCGACCAAACAAATGAGGCACACACAGCCAATGACACCCCACTAAAACCCGCACAATCATAGCGCATGCTGTCGTCGAGAAAAGAATAACTTTGATTTCCTTTGTGCATCTAATTATGTTTCAAACGCAAACACGCTGAGTGCTCTACAAAAAAGCGCTCGATATCCGGTTCTTCCACGACGATAGAGTGGCGTGAGACAGCTCCCCTAATTTAAAGATGGTAAACCTCGGGGTTTTGGCGCATCCGGCAGTATAAACTACGCCACAATTGTCAGCGAAAAGGTTATTTCATTATAGCGGAGTGAAATTCTTTTCGCCTAATAAAGCATTCGTCCGCGTCAACGCGCCTTCCAGATTGCTCCTCCGCAGTACGCTAGTTTTCCATTGCCTTGTGATATAATGGCAAATACATTTAGGTTATTTAACGCATGATAGAATAACTGAGGACCCAGGCGGCCACCTTCTCTTGGTGAGGAAATGCGAGGTCTTGTGCCGCATTATAATAACTGCCTAAATCTCTGCGGTGATTAAGTGGAGATGTGGCTACTGCATATATCTATATTCTGTGTATATTGTCACAAACATATAGAGCAGATGAATGTGACAACTAACAAAAACATTTAATGATTAGACACCTTAAGTGTGTACCTACAGACTTAAGGAGAAAGGTACAAGTATCCTGCGTCGCAGACGCAAGGGCGACTGACCCGAAGCAGGGTGTGACTCCTGCTCTTATACACGCTGTACGTTCAGGAATGTTCTGACCCAGAACGCACAGTGACACAAAATAATCGGTTGGAACTTCCTAGAAAACGTTTGAGTGATAAAAGAAAACAACCAAGCGGAGCGGGGCTCGAAGCCCGTTCGTCCACGTGGCAGCCTGGCGCTTTGCCTACTCCTTCACGCACACGGCAATATTGAAAACAATTTCATCACTAGGGTAAGCTTAGTTTGGTTAAGTACGATAATGTTTGACCAAAACGAATATCATCATTTCAAACAAACCCTTGCAAAAAAAAAAGTTATCGACATTTTGTACAAGCAGTATTGGCCACCTCGTTTGGATTCAAACCACGAAGAGCGATGCGTAAGAGCGTAGTGTACAGATATTGTATAACAATACCGCAAACATTCCTCAAAAAAAAAAAAAACTATGCACAGCGTATTTACATTTCTAACGTATTTCTTCAGATAATTGGCCACCTCCTTTTATCTAAACGGTATAGACAGAAGCGTATAGACGCACGTATATAGACTTTGGAGAGTGAAACTACTGGCTTTCGATTTGTACCCACCTTTTCTATCCATAGCTTATCCACTTTTCTAACGAGTTGCTTCAGATAATTGGTCACCCAGTTTGGGTACGAAAAACATGTACACAAGATGAACTGTACCACTGGACAGAAATATCGGACGTTAACAGATAATGGTTACAACAACAATTATTTGTGCGCGCGCAAATATCATTGCTCGCAGTAATGTTTGGAGCTGAAGCAGATTGTGCCGACCAATTGACCGAACCGTCTCGACGCATTTCTGAAAGCTGGAAAGGGCACAGAATTGCAACTAAGAAAAAATGATAAACTTCTAGCAGCTCGCTTTACTTAAATCATTTATTTAACTTCATACCTTTGTCTTGATGAGAAAAGTCAGTACATAGGGTGCTGTCCAGATAGAAGAAACCTAATAGAATAGAGCTCCGCGCAGTGAATTTTCCTTTAAAAATGCAGTGCATAGCCTAAGTTTACTTTTTTGCCATTCACACTGCTTACATGCGCATACTGGAGTCGTTCTTGTAAATAATCTTGCTCCCACGACAAGTGAGACGCATCACAAGTCATTGTATTCTAGTTGAGCGCCCAGATTCCACTGTCATTCCTATGGATGCAAAAAAGACTACATCGCAGGAAAGATGAGTGCCGCTGTTTAGAGAACTTTGCTGAAGCCCGGGTTGCAGAGGAAGCGTCCTCGATATTGCAGTGTTCTTAGAGTTGAGTTATCTAATATACAAGTTAATAAATTCTATGACTAAATAACTACGAGTAGTATCGATCCACGTTCCTCTTCCTCGCTACGCGCCGAGGTTGACCTACTTCCGACAACAATAACTCTAAAACGGTCTGAAAATCTTGCCCACAAAGAAAAGGCTTCACTTTTCACGGATTATCCCACTACGATTTCTTGGGACTTATTTTGTACATTGGCGTTTCAGTATAGCAAGGTTCCAGATAAGGAACCATAAGCTCAAGAAAAACAATCAGTTAATCTTCAAAATTTATATTTCATTGAATACCACATGGTTACTAGACCATTCTACTGTTGGTGTTGCAATCCATATGTGTGGCCGTCGCCACGAGATAAGCGCAAAAGTGCGCTGTCGCGTGGTGCAATGGTGCATCATGCGACGCACTTAAGTAGAAAGTCTCAGTCATGACAAGAGTCCCTCCTTCCACTAAACGCGCCAAGTGCAGTTCCAGATGGTCGTGACTCGAGTCAAACTCCGATGCTGTGTCCTCGGACTTGAGGCTCGTGAAATAAGAAAGTTATACTTCTGGAATGGTGACGCAATTCCGCCTGGCCACTGCCGAGAGCAGAAGCCGATCGCGGGCGGCTCGTGCTTGTTTTGGTAGCCATTGCGCTACTGTTGATTCGTGCGGCAAAGGTATCTGTTAAACAGACAGACTTCACGATGGATGTATCATCACATAAGCAATGAAATGTGATTCATATCATCGTGCGACCTTGTTATGAAGTGAAAAACGTACAGCTCTGCAAACGTTGTTTGTTACTTCCGCTTGCTGGTGTCCACCAGATGTTTCCTGTGTCCTTTCAATCTCATTCGTGTAATGTCTGTTTATGGCAAACGTAAAATAGAGCCGGTCCTTCAGAACGCAGCGGTTCTTTGCACCCTACACTGCGTTCGTTCTTCGCTGCTAGGGCAGTTTCACTGAATGATTTTATAGCCTCTAAGCTAAAGAAAGTATCGCAGCTTCTGCATTCCGATACGGTGTGCACTACATGCAAATACCTTCGCAATCCAACTCTGCTTACGTGTTTTCCTAAGTGACGACTAAGCAAAATAAAGTTCACAACGTTACCTTTATTGGAAATAGAGGGGGGATTGGTGACCGAGTGGGATAGCGTACACCAGCTCGGAGCACATGGAGCGGATGCTCCCGCTGCTGAACCTAGGGATCTTGGATTCAATCCCCACCCCTGCCCGTTCCGATCTGGATGAGTACCGTACTGGCGTGCGGTTGTGTATCACTACCGCGTGGTGCACGTTAAAAACCCCAGGTTAGCGGTTTGTACTTCACTGGCTAAATTTTTCATCTACAGCTGGGAGGCAAGTCGCCCGTTGAGGCAGACTAAGTTCTAGGATGTATAAACATACACACAGCTCAATTTTATTGTTTGATTGGCAATAGACGTAATCAATTGAATTCTGGTGTACTTATGAGAAGTTTCATTCGCTTTAGACTTAATTGCAGTTGTTATAAAGGGCCGACAACGACGCAAGCTTGCGCTTGAGAAGCTGCAGCGCCAGATTAGCGTCTTCTGTGTTCTGCTTTGTCGGCGTACCGGCCATCTTGTAATGTTCCCAAAGAAAAGCATAAGTAAAGAAAACAAGCGGAAATTCACATGAAGGGCGCGAATTTTATTCGAAGGTGCTTTAAATGCCCGTTTAGGTGGAGACTTAGAGGGAGAGACTCTAGTCGAAGTCGTGGAGCCTCCGCCTAACGCACCCAATGCTGGCGCGCTGTGGGTCTGTAGGGTGTGTAACAATAGAGTTATAACACTGTACGCTAAACGTTCAGCTGGCGCTAGTGTGCTGTTGGAAACTGAAGCAGACACCAACCAGAAACAAAAATATTGACTTCCGGTAATGCAATCTTGTGGAGAAAAGCGGGTGAATTCAATATGCGCGTTTCATTATAAGAACGGGTATGACAAATAATTCTTACGCACTAAACAGTTTGGAACTTTTCTCTGTCACGTAGATATAGATAAGAATCTGTCAGGTACAGTGTTTCCTTCAAATGTATGGCATTAGACATGGTGCTAAAATGGCTTCTTACATGCATTTATGCGAACTGTTGGGCACTGTTAGCGCGAACACGGCTTCCGCAATTTTTCTGAAGGTCGTATTTGGATTTTAAACAAACGAATTGCATCTAGAAAATCAAGAAAGACAGCATGCACTAGGCACTAACAATAGATCAGTATTTCCCTGTGCATGCAGACTATCGAAATCAGGTAAGGGACAAGTAATTATAGACAAATTTGCAATGAATACCTTTCTGTTTGTTTTCTCTGCTTATGCGTATGTTCGAAGGTACTTGTTCTTGCGTTTAAGACGTCATGCGCACGCTCAATGTCTTTGAAAATATAGAGAAACCAACAAACCCGGTGCCCGATAAAAGCTTCCCGGTATATGAAATAATACAAAAAACATCTTTGATCGCCCATACACTTTTCTTTTTTTAAGTGTTTTTAACAGCTCATGAAGTTTCATGATGGGCTCTGTTTTCATCGTTACAGGGCTGGCACATTAGCATTATATTAGCAATCATCAGAATGCTGGCACACCTTGAACGACCTCTACATTCCTTTAATTGTTATTTTGCTTAGAATTGTCGCCTGTCTTTACGTATTATACCCGCAGTGGAACACCCTTTTCGACCTGAAACAATTAGAAGCTTAACATCGGGCACTGAAAAAGAAAAACACTGTAACTAAAGGAATTGGAGTTTTTACAAAGTTAGCAAAGGTACACACTACTGGCTACAACACAAATACCAAGGATGATCCCTGTTATTGTCCGGGAGGAGAAAACATGAACGCTCGTTTTTCCATAGCAATGCATAGGAGCACTGGTAAAAAGTCGATTGGTTGCTGTTTGCTTCAATTTGCATCCCGAAGGTCGCGTATACACTAGAGCCAGTTGAACTTCTACGTACATTTACTCTTTGCATGTATTCTCCGCTCCGGTAATAGTAAAAGAAGCGAAAATGTGCGTTGAATGTGCATGCCCCGCGTCTGAACGTTACACTGCCGTGCCAATCTGGGTTACTTATCGGGTTTTGGTTATTTGTAACCTTTCACAGTGTTTTGACGGTGCATGTGCGTGGCTTATTTTTTTGGACATGATTTTATGTTAATACTATGACCTACTGCAATTTACACCTGTCTGTGTAATGGCTTCATATGTAGAGGGGCCGTCGCCGATGAAGTGCCTCTATTCGCCGTTGAGATCGCTTGGTAGTAGATTTCGTGCCACCCAAGCGTGACTCACAGGCTCGGCGAATCTCGCGCGCAGCAGCTGCGTCCATCTGATCACCACGATACCGCGCATACCCTGCCGTAGCCCGGCGCTTGCAGAAAAACGTGGTCATTTTTATTGTCCCCTCTGCGTTTTTCGCAAAAGGAAGCAGAAGGGCAGCTTTTAATTTTCAAGAATAGCTAACTCGGTGGTTTCATTATTGTTTGGGAATGTCAGCAAATTAGAAACGTTAAGTTAAAGCACCGAACGCTGCATGGCTATATATTGAAAGACTTCAGGTTACAGTAATTGCGCAGTTCCCGCGCTGTCGTCTGTTTCTTACCGCACCTTCAAAAAGGCAGTCTGCTTATTTTAATTACGGAATTTGTTGCGGTTGCTTTGGTCCAACACACGGTCCTTCGTGTCGCAATAAAAATAATTATAAGAAAATGTTTCTTTATCTAATCAGTAAAAAGGCTGGTCTTACTGATGGCGTTAAAATAATATGGAGTTAAAATAACACAATTTTTACAAACGAGATGTTAGAAAGTTGGTCGGATAGAAAGTCGCTACAGTAGTTAAGAAGCCACATATGATCTTTATAAGCAATCGTTTTTTTTTTTATAACGACAGATTAAGATTCGAAAAGTAGATAGCTCAAGATTAGGTAGAGCCGTGAACTTTGCGGTGTTAAGATTCTTTCGTTATTGGGCGGAAGAAAGAGCAAGGAAGCATTAATTCGCCTTTAGCGTCATCCACTCGGGCGCAAAAGTTTAAGTAAGATTTTTTAAAATATACTTCGGTGGATTGACGCGTTTTTATTTAAACATTTAGTGAAATGTAGGGGTCATTTCCACTCGTATATTACAATCAATATATTTATCGCTGATTATCAGTGGCCCTTAAATGTACACAGGGAATTCTATCGTATGCAAAAACCGTCAAATTTAGAACGTCAGGATATTTGCCTTTTAACTAATTTTGACAGTGATTGCGATCCTTTCCTTTGAGGCTCTGAGGTCAGAAATATGAATAGCGCTATTTATTTCTGCGGCAAGTAACATAACTGAGAAAATTTGTTTAGGGTAGTTGATAGATGTAAGATGTTTTCGATGCGCGGTCCGGAAATTGTTTTCGAATGTCTGCTTGGCGGAAACAAAATGACCCTTATATTTTTGATCAATTCACAAAATCTGCGGAAAAAAACCTTTTTTATATTATAACCAAAAGTGAGGAGGCGTACTGGCATCGCTTCTTTTTTGTGAAAGCTTTTTAGTTCACAAATAACATTTAAAAAATTGTGCGATTAGTTAGTGGCTTATTTCTGGACTCACGATATTCCCCTCATGCAGTCAGTGAAACTTCTGAACCACATATTTTCTTATTTTACCTCTAAACATACTTGGTATTAACCCATAATTGCGCGTGGTAGAGCCCCGAGATAGTTCTTTTCACCTTATAGGGTAAAAACAATGGCGCACATTAACGAAGCTTTTTCTTTAAATACTTTTCAGGCCACGCTCGAATTCGGGTTGCTTTTCTTACAGTATAGTGCCACGCGAAACACATTAAAACAATTCAGGCACCCGACGGAGATTTGTGGTTGTTGCTGGAAAGCTTGTATAAATAATTAGAACGCTCCTTCAGTTGTTTTGCCGATACATATATAAATATAGGATATATGGCCCGATTTGGTCGTAGGAAATACCTAATTGAACATGTGCTATTTCACAAAACAAAAATTTAGTAATATAAACTGTGAAATTTACGTCGAGCAAGATTTCAACCTCTGTATTTCGTAAAGACGTACTCTGGACGGGAGGAAAAGATGGGGGAGACGGGTAAACTGTTTCTCATCTTCAGGAAACGACCGTAATAAAATTAGTCATTCAATTCATTATACCTGTATTTTCACCGTTCCCCTAATAATGGGGCATTGAAATTAATACTTTTACTACACCTTGGTTATCACCATTCTGTCCCCTTCCCGTTTGGTACAGGGAGATGGAATCTTCAACAGTCATTCAAGAGCCGTTAATCTCTTCCCCAGGACTCGGCGCATCATTGAGAGCGGGATCAATTTTATGAGGAAAGAAGAGAACAGATTCAACCAATTCAGCTGCACTCTCAACTCCATGTCCCGTGGTCAGGACACAAAGTTCACCCCGCTGATGCTGAGGGACATCCAGTTCATCTGCATCATCTGCGTGGGCCTGATGAGCGGAGCCCTGGTCGTCTTGGCAGCCGAGCTGCTCTTCCAACCACGACGCACACGTTTCTCAGAGAGTTTAGACAACCCATAGGGTACCGGTAGAGTAACCCGCATACGCGGGATTAGCGGAGGGAGTCGTAGTTAAGCGAACGTGCACAGAATATATAGAGCCTTAGCTATATATCCTTCACTGTTCTGATTTGCTTGTGTTGGTCGAACTGTAACTGGGCCACGAGACGGAGTGCAAGCCACGGAGCGCAACTCTTATTTTGACTTAATAACTTGAGCGACCAATGGTGTCGCACCGCACGTAGAGTGGAAGGGGAGTTAAGGCTGAGCAGTCAAATACCTCTCTCTCCCCACTCAGCTCCTTAGGAACGGGGTTTGTGTAGATGCGTAGAAATTACGTAATATTAGAATAGTCTTGTATTTGAGGAGGCATTTCAATACCAATTTATACGTGCGGTGGCATCTCAGAAAACAAGTATGCAATGACCCCCAAAAAGCGGTGCATAGGTCAAGAAAAAATAATGTATTTTATAAGGTCACAATACCTTCAACGCATGTCACATTGCATATCATTACAATATCGGTGCTGCTTCTTAAAAAAAAAAAGCTACCACGTGTCACCGCACGTTCATTCTATTGACTAAATGTCTAGGCCAGGCATGTTATTGGCTCTCACATTGAATGTGCACTGATTCTTGAGTGCGCTTGTGAGCGTGACGTTTTTCGGGTATCCGGTGCGTTATGTCTGTAACAGCCGGAGTTCAACCAAGCGCTTTGTTCTCACCTATTGCTCTCTTTCCGTCTCCAAGATGTCTCAGTGGTTCGAAATAAACCGTGCTGTGAAATGTATAACTGTGGTCGTCTGATTTCCTCGTTCAACGGGAATGCAGAGAGATTAAGATAAATAAATTTCCAAAGTTTCATTTAATACACTTTAGGCTACTGCTACCAAAGCATAACTTTCGCCTTAGGCAGCACATCAAAAAGAAGCGCATAGCTTTGCACAAATGTGGAAGTCCTAAGGACCTAACTTGGGCCCAATAAGGTTTTGCCCAACGGGCCTAGGGGCCTAGAAGTCATACTTTAAGTTTAATTAGGCTCAGAGTACTTCTCTTTTGCTTTTCTATGGCTGTTCTTTGGTTCGCCAGATGATTGCCAAAGAGCCAGACAAGAGTCAAATATGCCAGGTATCCACCAAACAACCAGCACAGAAGCCTAATTCTGGCATTTCCTAGGGAACTGGGTCACAAAGAAGCCAGGTGAAAAGCGAACAACCAGGCAGTGGAGCCTAACTCAGGATCATAGTTGCAATTTAGGGCCAATATACTTAGACTCTAATCCCAAAAGTATCAAACTACGTGAAACATTCTATTTTTCGGGCTTTCAGAGCTATAAATTTTAAGACAAAAATCAAATTTTGGCCTAAAGACCTGTGCTACTTGGGGCACCATTGCAACTGATAATGCCGGTCACGTTTCATTTCATTTCATTTATTTACTCTCAAGGCCGAAGCATTACAGAGAGGAGTGGTGAAAAAAAAAAGAAAAAAATACAACATGAACATAAACACAGCAGGGGGATTACAAAAAATGGTTGCAAATGGCACTTTTGAAACGGTCGGTGTCAGTGATTGAAGCGATGGAGGCGGGGAGGTGGTTCCAGTCTGTGCAGGTTTTTGGAATGAATGAGTGGAAGTGCAAATTGGTGCGGCTGCTTGGGACGCCAACCTTGAACTGATGGTCGCTGCGGGAAGAAATGTACGATGGTGGCAGAAAGAGAGAGTCACTGAGTAAAGAATTGAAATGATAAACCTTATGAAAGAGACAAAGACGAGATAGTTTGCGACGCAATGAAAGATCGGGTAAGTTAAGATTAGATTTCATAGAAGTGACACTGGCAGTTCGAAAGTAATTTGAGAAGATGAAACGCGCGGAACGGTTTTGAATGGCTTCTATTTGAAGATTAAGGGAGTTAATATGAGAGTCCCAGATTGATGATGCATATTCAAGCTTTGACCTCACTAAAGTTTTATAAAGTATGAGTTTCAAGTTAGTTGGGGCTAAAGAAAAATTACGCCGTAGATAACCGAGTGCGCGATTAGCATTACTCGTGATGTAGTCGACGTGATCTTGCCATGAAAGGTTAGCAGAAATGATAATGCCAAGATATTTGTAGGACGAAACTTGCGTTAGGCGAACACCGTTAAGTAAGTAGTCACATGGTAGGATGTGATTTGAATGACGTGAAATTCTCATTGACTTACATTTGGCAGGGTTAAGTTTCATTAGCCAGGTGTCACACCAAAATAAAATGTTATCGAGGTCAGACTGAAGAGCAGGATGATCAGCAGGTTCCAGAATTTTGCGATAAACAACACAGTCGTCAGCAAAAAGTTTTATAGATGAAGAAATGCAGCTAGATAAGTCGTTAATATAAATAAGAAAAAGCAAGGGCCCTAGCACTGACCCCTGCGGGACACCGGACGTTACAGGACAGTGAGGGGAGTTATGGTCATTGGCGGTTACATATTGCGTGCGATTAGACAAGAAGCATGCTATCCATTTAAAAATATTAGGGTCCATGTTAAGTTTACTTAATTTATAGAGGAGCAGACTATGACAGACACTATCGAATGCTTTAGAAAAGTCGATGAAAATGCAGTCAACAGTGACTATGTGATCTGCAGCAGAGAATAAGTCGTTAGTAAAGGCGAGTAGTTGAGTTTCACATGAGTAATTTTTTCTGAAGCCGTGTTGATGCATACTAAAAAAAGAATTAGATTCGAGGAAGGATACCATATGACAGTATATGACATGTTCCATGAGTTTGCACGGTATACTGGTTAATGAAATGGGTCTATAATTATTGGGACAATGAGTGTTACCTGATTTGTGCAGAGGAACCACCTTTCCCACCTTCCAGTCGTTCGGGAGCGTACAGGATTCTAATGACTGTGCAAAAATCTTCGACAATATTATAGATGAATACACTTCGGTGTTCTTCAAAAATTTGGGGTTAATGCCATCATCACCTGGAGAAGATGAAAGCTTCATATTTTGAATTAATTTCATTACGCCTGCCCAGTCAATAACTATTGGATCCATCGGAATAAAATCATAAACCGGAACATCGGGAAACATACATGGCGTGCTGTTAACAAACGACGATGAGAATGCAGAGTTCAAAACAACGCAGCAGTTTTCCCTGGGAACGACCGATTCGGAATCCGTAGCAAGTTCAATTGGTTTCCTTTCATTTCCGCTCACAACGTGCCAAAACTTACGCAGATTAGTTTCCAGTAGTGATGGAAGGGTTTGATTAAAAAAAGTATGTTTGGCGAGAGACAGTGCACGTGCGTACTCATCCTCTGCACAATGATAAGCTGCCCATCTCTCTGGGATCATTGATATCTTGGCTCGTCGAAAAAGGCGCTTTTTTTGTTTGATAACCGTTTTAATGTTGGTGTATACCAAGGTGACTGTGTATTTCTAATTTTACGAAGGGGTATGTAACGGCTAGTAAGCTCAGTTACTTTCGATTTGAACATACACCAATTATCTTCCAACGATTGCTCAGAAAAGTTCTGAAGAAAATCTGATAAAAATATCTCGAGTTCATTATTAATCCCGGTGTAGTCAGCCCTACTATAGTCTCTAAATACCTTTGAAGCTGCACATTTGCGAGGCGAACTGTTTGGAATATTAAAGTGAATGACGGAATGATCGCTTACACCTGGAAAAACTGAAAGTGATTGTACAAGATCTGGATGGGTAGTGAATACTAGGTCAAGGACAGTGGCACTTGTCGGGGTTGTACGTGTTGGACATTTAACGAGCTGAGTCAAGTTAAAGTCCGAGCATGTAGTAAGAAAGGAATTGCACTCAAGAGAGCCGAAGCTTGCTACGGGAATAGGTGCGTCCCAGGAAACGCCAGGGAAATTAAAATCACCAAGAACAAAAATGGGCGATGACGGATATCTTACGTGTAATGTATTCAAAGCATCATGTAGATCAGAAGAAAATCCAGAAGGTGAATTAGGGGGCGATAACAAGCGCAAAAAATTACGTCCTTGTGGTTCAGACGAATGCGCACAGAAGTTAATTCTAGAGGCGAGGCAAGCGACACACCAAAAGAAACCAACTCGTCGCAAACCGCTATCAAAACGCCACCCCCAGACCGAGTTCCCCTGTCACATCTGTAGAACCGATACTTCTTTTGGCAATTTAAAATCTCACTATTATCTACTTTTGCGGATAGCCAAGTTTCCGTCAAGACCACTACATCAGCAAGACACGAGTCAATTAAAGAAGAGTTAGTGGCGAAAAAATTTTATGAATACTATTTTATAACTTTAAAAAGAAACAAGTGACATTGTGATTGGATATAGTTACCGAACTTCGCATCCAACACATATACATTTCACATTAGTATTTTGGACAAACACACAACATACACACAGCGCTGAACTGACAACTATATTTTGCATTTCATTATTGTTTTATTCTTCGTCTGTTAAACCAAATATTATATTAAAGCGATGCGCTTACACCAATACCTCTGTTAAACCAATAAGTATGTTAAACTAATGCACTCTGAAGTCAGTAATATGTTCAACCAACTCGCCAGAGCAGGAGTGTTGACTGAATATTGTAGCCCGTTTTCTGTTTATTTTTCTTCCTCTCAACTTATGCACTTAAGGCAAACTTACAATTCAGGTTGAAATTATGTTTGTAGTTTTTGCAACCAATCAATACGCATTCTTTCATTCTTATATTCGCTCGTTCAATAATTGATTTTATACATACATTTTATTTGCCGTATATATATATATATATATATATATATATATATATATATATATATATATATCATTTGATATTTAGCGAGGTTATTGTTTATTTCTATGACACTGCCGAACCCCTAGGCCTGTCCAGGCAAAATATTTTAAAAGGTGATCGAATTAAACACTTTAAGCATCTCCTGCAAAGATGGACATTTCATTTTCAATATAATTTTCACTACAATACAAGCCGAAAACACCAAAGGTTTCACGCGATTATTAAAGAAAATCAAGGTAAGAAACAATATTATTTACAGCGAAAACTTATTTAGGTTCGCTGCATAAACGTTCACGCATACAACAATGCTACTCTCATTCCAAATATACACAATTAGCGTTTTCATCAATACAAATTTTGTTAAAATGAGGTGACCGTTAAAGGGATAATCGAAGGTTCGACTGTCTTTGGGCATGGCGAATTGCAGGTGAGGGTAAATGATAAAGTGCCTTATGGTAATAGGTGTTCGGAGGGTGGTCTTTATAAGAGGCCAAATCAATTTCAATGTATAGGAAAATACATCTAAAAAGTACTTGAGGTAAGCTACACTGTTTTTGAATGGTTATCTACTTCAACTAAAGTAGTAACTACACCGGGCAAAGTATACTTAAACTGCTATAAATACAATGTACATTCAAACTAAAGTACACGTACTTTTAACACCATCTTCCATGATGCCCGGCCAATTTTTTATATAGTGTTTTTTTAACGGGTATACATTGCTCCAGGGGTAACCGGAAGTGCATCAGTTAATTTTAGAAATGGTGATCAGCAGGGCACAAGTGAGGCAAATAATTTCGCTAAAACATTTGTCATGATAATATTTTCTGTCAAAATGCGTTGCCATCTCGTTGAACTTACTGGAGTTACTCCAGTAAACTTTACTAAGTTCAGCAAGTCTTTCCACTGCACTTCGACGGTCTGCGAAGACCCAATCCGAATTTTCTCGATGTTTTCGTCAGTTGAAAAGGTAGAGGGTCGCTCTGAACGAGGCTTGGTCGTCGATCAATGTTTTACCGCCATTGAAGTGAGAAACCCACTCGTAAATCTTCGATTTCCTCATAACATACGTTCTTTGTAAGCTGTCTAAGCATTGCAAGAGTTTTCGCCTCTATTTTTCGTAAAAGAAAACAAGATTTCACGATCGCGTGTTGCTCTTTCAAATCAAACTTAAAAAAATCTTAATCATTTTGAAGCGCTTGGGGAAACAAATCACAAGCATGCCGCTAGAACGTTAGCAGACAACGTTGATCTGCACGCTGAATCGAAAAGGGTTCGAGCCGCTAAGCGCTGCTAGCGACGGAAGCTGTACTACGAGCGGCCCGCCCTCCAGAAATTAATTCTTCTTACTCTCGATCCCCCCACATATTTAAAGTATATCAAAGCACTCGCAAAGCCACAACCTTTATAAAACGCTGAGCTATAAAGAAATAACAAATTATATTCGCTTTTGTGTTGCCTGATTTGTAATTAGATGCAGGAGCAGTGCCGCACACCCTGGCGTAAAATGACCCGGTAAAAGAGTGATGGAATCCTGATATGCGCTTCGTTGGTACCTCGGAATCCTGTCCTTGGTGGAGCCATGACGGTCCGCATTCCAAGGTCACGAGGATGTGCCCGTCAGGACTACGCCACTTTGCTCCCTATCATTCATCGGCAGGGGTGTTGCAGCTATTTATTAAGGGTAAGGTTGCAGTGCTTTTTCTACTTCGTTTGCAGGAGGTCAGCGTCCAGTAACAAACTGGACACACACACATGTGTCGGTTTTTGACCGGGACTCGTGTTCGATTAGTGAGAACACGAATCCTTGTCAAACGCGAAGGCAGCGCTCGTGTCTAATTTGTGCAACCATAGCCTCCTCTATACTCACAAAGCCTGGCAGTTCGACGACGGGGCCATAGAGTGCCCGGTCGGAGATTTGGAGCGCGAGGATCTGGTAGCACAGAGCATCAAAGAGCCGTTTCTCGGGGAACCTGGACGTCAGCGCACAGCTTTTGCAGCGGCCAGGACCCGAAAAACACTTGTCCGCTCGGGAGAAGTGTATTTCTGTGTCTCGCCGCAGTGGGGCGCCAGTCACGTGGATCTCCTTTCATCCGTGGTCTGCCGCTCCACCTTTTTTATTTCGGCGGCCGCTTCTTGTGGAGACCTGCCAGGCTTTGTCAGCATAGAGTAGGCTATAGTGCAATACGCTGGCCTCCTACAAGTGACGGGGAAAATGAGACCTAACTACGGTGACTGGAACGCGTCTCCGACCGGTGTGTTTACCGCGTTCAAAAAAGTGATCCCTCGATTTACGCCCGATGACGTCATAGACTTGTCATGTTGCCGGCTGCGATCCTGGCGGCGTCACAGCAGCGATGATTGATGTGGCAGACACCTGTTCTGCCGCAGGTCGCCCTCCAGCTTGGCAGCCCACGGAAGCTTGGGCAGCCAGGAGTAGGGACGCCGAGACGGCAGCGACACTCGCGTTTGCTCGTGCTTTTTGCCGGGAGTTGTACGGCCAACCACCAAGATCGCGACATTAGGACAGCATGACACTCCGGCTTTTGTGTATTCCTTTGTTGCAACGTCCGGACCACTGTCGATGAATGGGCAGAATAAGACGCTAAACACACCAGTTTGGAGACTCGTTGCAGGTGTCAGGGAAGTGACGGCTTGTTGCTCTCCTTCTGCGTCCTGCTTCGGACTTTGGCGACAAACGCGTAAGACGATCGGTAAAATATTTAGAACCTAGTGACTTTTTTTTTTTTGCAAATTGAAGAAATTTGTTTAGCTTCTCATTTCAAACGCCTTCCAAACTGATGGTAATGATGGCCTATAAATCGTTAAATTAAAGTTAATTAACACCTTTTACTTCACTACCCAATGAATAGGGGCAATCATCCCTTCATTCAGGAGTCCCCGAGTTCAATATTCAAACACTAAATGCGGCATCGAAGTAGCCATGATGTCCCTCATGAAGTTTGTATCAAAATGAAAACAATCACCTTTATAAGTGCCCCCCCCAAACAAAAAAGGCCAATATCACTAAGAAAAAATATTTACCACTCTGACTTGCCCTCTATTGAAGCTGCTGATATTGCCACCCATATTTCATGTGGGTGGCAATTTGTGAATAGTTATGATCGTGTGGGCCTGACTAAGGTTAACGCTGTAATGTTACCCGATTTTTTTCGCAAGTCGGATGCATATATTAAAATAGGTACTGGAAATACTATTTTTGGCAAACAACTTGGTCGCTCGCGGCTTTCAGAATTTTTCTGCTGTTAGATTGGGAGCATGCGCGATTTACGACGTGGTTAATTATTTCTGATTGTGTTTTCTGGATTGAACATTACTTACAGACTTCAGGTTTGTGGATTTCTGCAATTTACATCGCTTTTATTTACGTATATTTTCTAGTGATATGCAACGCCCCTGTAAATTTTAATATGGTTCAAAGGGGCTTTACTCACAATCATGTTATTATTGGTATATTCAACGAGCAGATATATTTCCCTATCAAATCCATGTCACAATGGAAAAAATATTGAAAACAAGAGATCACCCTCTCCACGTTTCCTATGGTTTCTTAAGTGTTCATATTCGAGCACATAATGCTGAAGCACCAATAAAATTACACTTTGAGTTAAACAATCCCATTAACTGCCTTTTGTCCACTTCCGTTTTTGTCAATTATCTTGTGGAACGCGTACTGAGGTTCTGACTGAGCACCAACAGCCCCGTATTCATTACGCCTTTTGACTCGGCATTTCCGCTCAGGCGAAAACCGCTTGTAGGATGTATGTAGTCTTTATTTCGGACGAAGAAGTCTGGGGAAGGCTGGGATAAGACTAACTGTCTTCTGACGGCACCCCAGCTGTTTTTTTACAGCACTCAGCACAAAATAAAACAAACACTGAAATGAATTCTTTAGTAACGGGCATATGTAGAAAATATAAATAAATGCAACTCAAAGCGGGATCCGAACTGTAGATCATGAGAGACTTAAAATATATGTTACAAGGTTATCTTTGGATGTATGAAAGGAACCGTTATTTTACCATTTAAGCTATGGTAGGGTGTGTATACAATGTCTGGAATTACCTGAAAGTTGTTGGAAGCCATAATTTGGCTGACTTTGCTTTTCACAAAATGACTACATCGTAGACTGTAGTTTCCAGGGTTTTTGGATACGTGTTAAAATAGTGATTGATTTTGTAGAGCCTTTTTCAAGCCGCATTGCCCCAGTCACAAATAAACAACAAAGGCTCAATATATCAAAATCCTAACTCCAAATTATCCTCGCGATCACAGGCCACACTCGGATTTGCTGCGTCCTTTTCGATTAGTGGATACGGGACCATGGATTGAATGTTTTCGTTCTTTTCCATCAATTCTGCTTTTTTTTTTTGTGTGTGTGTGGAGAACTTCCCAGAAGCCGATTGTGATTCCATTACAGCAGAGGGACAGCAATGAAAAAAGAAACCACTCCTTTCAACCGATAGCGAAATGTAGACTGGTGAGACTCCGTACGGAGCTTGTGCACACATATTCCATACATTATTTTTCCAAAAGGATAAGCATAACCTACATGTATGTTTCGTGGTCCTTTGCACGAAAAGATATTCTGACTCCCGATAGCCGAAACATTACGTTTCACTAATTATCAAGCTTTTAACCCAAAAAAAAAATCGACCAAACAGAGGATAGAATTAGCTTTGCAAGTGGCAGGTACCCGAGAGGAATCGATCTCGTATGCAAGGAGATAAGATCCCGCATTACTGAGAGGACAACTCATTTGGTGACCACTGAGTGCGGTTCCTCGACTTTGTGGCAATACCCCGCTCAATTTGCGTGTTTCAAGAAAATGTCATTTAAAACATATGGCTTGTTTTATAAAGATCCATCCCAACTGCGAATCTGTGACGGACAGGATCTGCACACAACAACCATTTAATAGAATCAGAAAAACTTTAGACATATATGCATACTTGCTAAATTTTACATTATTCAACGGACACAATTTCATGTATCACTTTCTTAATTGCTTTGACCATGTTTCCATAAGCTCACAAAGTAAGAGACTGCAACATGAGAGACCACACACGATATTAAAAAGGTGCTCACTCGGGGGTTACGAGGGAACGAAGTAAGCTCGTATTGCTTCGTATCGCCTTACCCTGTACCGCTGATACATTCGACGGGCACCATGACAAAAAGGTGTAAAATAAGCAATGAACAGAAAAAATATATTCAATAATCACAATGTTTTCAAGCGCGAAACTAGGAATGATTGTCTACCATGCAATTATCCGAACCAAAACTTGGACAGAGGCATACCGAATCCCATCGTCATTCGAATGCACACCTCCGCATAAATTTCTAGGTGTCCTGCACGCCGGAGCACGAAAATTAGGAACATTTCCGTGAACACACGGAAATCTGTAAATAGTAAAAACGCCCCCCCCCCCCCCCCCCCCCCCCCGAAAAAATTATTTTTTCTTAAGAATGTCGCTTTTGTGTCTTGCTGTTACAACAAAAAATGAATATTTATCTTTCTTCTGTTGCTATATTATAGGTCGGTTTATTATCACAATACATCCCCTTCATGCAGGTCATATGAAGTCCTCTGAGGCGTATAGAACCTAAGGTACACACAGGAATCGAAACAGTTTTTAAAAAGAGGTGCTGATATCACCTCAGTTTATTAGAAAGGGTTGTGTGTTTTTCGAGAAAGTCCCTTAATGAGTCTAGGCACTTAACCGGATGTTTCTTTCGCTTTTTCATAAACAAGTTGCAGCTTGACAGGCGTTTGGCGAAGACAGATTATGATGGCATGTGCATGTATTAATTAGATCAGTGTAGCCGATGACGAGAAATTAGGCCAATATGTTCGGTGATTCTTCTTCACTCCACTTTCAGAGCAAAACTTCACTTGCCGTCCTTGAACGCTTTGGCATCGAATGGTTGTTATCCATCTGCAAAATAAAAACAACAGGTGACCACTATTTTATGTTATGCAGAAATAAATACTATTTTGCTCTCCACCGTGCTCCATAGTTTCATTGTATATCTTACTCAGATTTTCCTTTGACAGACCAACATGCGAATCCTACTCTTTCAATTAAAAAATCAGCAGAACCCATCCTTTGGGAATGATTATCTACGTTAATGCGAATAGCATCAAACGGTGCGGAGTTATGCGCGTTCGTCAGGTGGCCGGCACACTCTAGATACGCCAGCCCACTCTTGAGGCGATTCTAAATTTGTTGACACTTTCACAGCCCTGCGCACGATCTCCGCAGCCCAGCACGTGCGTTTGTGTCACTTAGGAAGGCGAGCAAAGCACGCGCCATACGCACAAACACTCAAAATGGTACCGACCAGACTTTCTGGCGTCTCAGCTAGTCTCAACCAACGGTACTCTAAACGGTTGTTTATATCTTTACCATAGGACGCGCTTTACAGCGCTGTCACAGCTACCGGTGCGCGCGCGTTCCATGCACGAGGGCTCATTCCGCTCTCGTGAGGCTGAGCACGGCCGCTACATCACCCTCTCCCGAGCGCGGGAGAGGGTGAGCTAGCGGCCGTGCTCAGCCTCACGAGAGCGGAATGAGCACCTCGTGTACAGCGCTGCGAAGACAGCGCGTCCTATGGTAAAGATATAAACAGCCGTTTAGAGTGCGTTGAATGACTGCCTTCATAGCTCTGTGGTTAGCGCGTCTGCCTGCTGATCAAAGGGTCAACGGTTCGAATCCCAGCCGGCGCCGGTCTTTTTTATTTATTTATCGACCCGCGGCGTAAGAGGTTAGATAGCCAGATAGATAGATAGATAGATGCATAGATAGCATAGATACATAGACGAAAAGTGCGTGAAGTATCCAAAGAATGCTATTCGCATTAATATCCGCATTAAACAGCCCTCAACATGGGCTCACATATCGCGTTGGTCAGCAGCCTGTGAACTGCACTGGCGTATCAACCTACAGAGCTCGGCCAACTAGCTGGTCGACGGACCCGTCTGATGTAACAATACGTTCGCGTCTCACGACGAACCGCGCCCCGTGGCCCAAAGGAATGCTGCAGCGTGCTTCGGCGGCCCACGCAAGGATAAAATCTGGCGCACATGGATATTAATGCGAATAGCATTCTTTGGATACTTCACGCACTTTTCGTCTATGTATCTATCTATCTATCTATCTATCTATCTGGCTATCTAACCTCTTACGCCGCGGGTCGATAAATAAATAAAAAGACCGGCGCCGGCTGGGATTCGAACCGTTGACCCTTTGATCAGCAGGCAGACGCGCTAACCACAGAGCTATGAAGGCAGTCATTCAACGCACTCTAAACAGTTGTTTATATCTTTACCATGGACGCGCTACAGCGCTGTCCAGCTACCGATGCGCGTGCATGCACGAGGGCTCATTCCGCTCTCGTGAGGCTGAGCACTGCCGCTAGCTCACCCTCTCCCGCGCTCAGGAGAGGGTGATGCAGCGGCCGTGCTCAGCCTCACGAGGCGGAATGAGCCCTCGTGCATGGAACGCGCGCGCACCGGTAGCTGTGACAGCGCTGTAAGGCGCGTCCTATGGTAAAGATATAAACAACCGTTTAGAGTACCGTTAGTTGAGACTAGCTGAGACGCCAGAAAGTCTGGTCGGTACCATTTTGAGTGTTTGTGCGTATGGCGCGTGCTTTGCTCGCCTTCCTAAGTGACACAAACGCACGTGCTGGGCTGCGGAGATCGTGCGCAGGGCTGTGAAAGTGTCAGCAAATTTAGAATCGCCTCAAGAGTGGGCTGGCGTATCTAGAGTGTGCCGGCCACCTGACGAACGCGCATAACTCCGCACCGTTTGATGCTATTCGCATTAACGTAGATAATCATTCCCAAAGGATGGGTTCTGCTGATTTGTTATTTCTGTTAATGTCGCGTTCTGGTAAATCAGAGAACACGGCACTGTTGCGTGTTCAAGGACCAAATGTTCTACGCGTTGAGACTACAACGCCCATTGTTCTTGAAGGTTCGGCGCTTATCGCATTCAGTCATCGAACACGCAGCAGGATTCTCAGATTCACCAGAACGCGACATTTCGCTGATAGCAAAGAGGCGCGTCCGCTGCCGGTCGTTGAACCTCGACCGTCTGCGTGTGGGCCTAGCACGATAACGGTTCCGCCGCGGACGCAGTTGCTGGGAGACGAGGCGTGGCACGTGGCAAGAACAGCAAGCCGCAGGTGAGCACGGCTGACGCTTGAAGCTCCTCGACGTGTCCCACCTTGGTACCCTTCGGACTGTACGAATTTAACGTGATGCCCTTCGGACTATGCTTAGTCAAACGAGTCAAACTTAGTCCAGGATACCTAGTCTTCAGGCGACTCTCCATGGTGAGTCATACTTAGCCAAGCATAATTTGTGCACAGGCGACCGTTGGCGGCGAGTCATATTCAACTTAGCGTACCTTAGTCCGCTGAAACCGTAGGCGGCGAGTCATACTTAGTTCAGGATACTTAGTCTTCAGGCGCTCTTGGTCGTGAGTCATACTTAGTCCAGCATAATTTGTGCACAGGCTACTTTTGGCGGCCAGTCATACTGAACCCAGTGTTTTTACTCCGTCGGAAACCGTAGGCGGCGAGTCGTACTTGGCCCAGGATACTAAGTCTTCAGGCGACTCTCTGTGGTGAGTCATACCTAGTCCAGCATAAATTGTGCACAGGCTACTTTCGGAGGCCAGTCATATTGGAGCTAGAGTTTTTAGTCCGCAGAAACGGTAGGCAACTCCGGTTTTATTGAGCGTTGCGGAGGGTTTGTTAAAGAAACTCAAGGGAACCCCACGTCCCCAGAGGGAAAGGCCAAGTAAGAGACCGCTCGTAATACCGTATCTCCATAAAATTGCACACAACTTGAAAAACGTTGTCTTGAGGTACGATGTGCTATTGGTGTTTTCCGCTCCGTGTAAACTGGCGCAACATGCGCGAGAGTTGGCGATAAGAAGGACAAAGGCCCCGCTTGCTCGGTGAAGCATGAAAATCAATATGTTGTTTGCAGGTGGGAGTTGTGTACAACGATTCCATTAACGAGTGGAAAAGCCTACGTCGGTCAGACGGGCAGGTGTGTTAATCACAAACTGCGGGAGCATGACTTGTTGTTGCGATCAGTGGTGGGAGCTGTAAGGGGCATCTGCCATTGCATTGTCATGGATGTGGGTGCAAACCTATCTTCAGTAAGACAGCTATCATTGGCTATGGAAGGGACAGAGTGAATAGAGAAATTTTAGAGGCGGATGCAATTATCAAAGAAGGCGCAAACTGTGTGAGCCAAACGTCACTGGGCTTAAGTAGTAAAGAGATTGTTTTTCTGTACACGTGGTGAAAGTATCATGTGACGTGGGCGGGGTTGTTGTTTTCTTTGTTTGGTTTCATGAGATTAAATTTCAGTTGAGAGTCAGCGCTTGTCCTGTGTGCACTTCCTCTAGTCCCCGTTTATTGTGCGCTGTTTGCGTTTTCGTCAATATGAACCAACTAACGCACATCGCCGCCCTTTTAAACCGTAGGCGGCGAGTCGTACTTAATCCAGGATACTAAGTCTTCAAGCGATTCTTGGTGCTGAGTCATACTTAGTTAATCATAATTTGTGCACAGGCTACTTTCGGAGGCCAGTCATATTGGAGCTAGAGTTTTTAGTCACGCAGAAACCGTAGGCGGCGAGTCGTACTTACTCTAGGATACTGGCAGGCGACTCTCGGCGGTGAGTCATACTTAGTCCAGCATAATTTGCGCACAGCCGACCGTCGGCGGCGAGTCATACTCAACCCATATTGCTGGTCCGCAGAAACTGTATACGGCAAGTCATATCTATTCTTCAGGCGCATCTTGGTTGTGAGTCATACTTAGTCCGTCATGATTAGTGCACAGGCACCCGTCGACGGCGAGTCATACTCAACCCAGTGTTGCTTAGACCGCAGGAAACCCTAAGCGGTGATTCGTACTTATTCCAGCTTAATTAACCCACAGACAACCATCGCAGCGCGCAGCTGGCTCCCGAATGACGAAGTACTCACTACAACACTGGGTGGATCATAACTATTATTCCGCGTTTTTGGAGTTCATTCTTTGTCAGATTCAGAGGATGTGTGATGGCGTCTATTTTTTGCCAAAAATTCTGAGTTAATTGGAGATTATTTTTGGTTTCCAATTGTTTGAAACTCGAAACTTTATTGCGCAGTGTTTTTTATTCAAATAAATATATATTTAAATACTATCCGTGTATAAACGAATGCCAGATAAAAAAAAAGAAAGACGTTTTCCATTCCCTGTACTGCCGAATTAGAGCGCAGCTCTTGAGGAGGAGGAGGGGGGGAGGTTATGCCCCTCCTTTCTCTCCTCTCCTCCTCCTCTCCTGCTCCCCTTCCATTTACTGGGAAATTTCGGCTATATTTCCCTCTCAATTCAGCGGAATGAATTTCCCGCTAAATTTAGCGGGGAAATTTTTCCGCTAAACTTAACGGGGAACTTTTTCCGCTATATTTAACAAGGAACTGATTCCGCTAAATTTAGCGGAAAGATTTTCTGGAAAAGTTCTAGCGGATAATTTTTCGGCTAAATTGAGCGTAAAACTTCTTCTCCTCAATTAAACGGAGAATTGTTTTCCGCTAAATGTGAGAGGGAATTATTTCCCTCCAAATATTGCGTGGAAATGTCTTCCTTACATTTAGCGTTGAAATTGTTCCGCTATATTTAGTGGGAAGTTTTTCCACTAAAATTAGCGGGAAAATTTTGGCTAAATTTAGCGGGAAAACCTCTTGCGCTAAATTTAGTGGGAATCTTTTTTCCGCTAGCGAAAAAGAATGTTTTCCTCCTTCTCCCTTGTGACCCACGTGACGCCACACGTGACGTCACGTGTGATGTCATTATGGAAACGTCCCATGATGCAACGCGTGTTCACGCCGACGGCGACGGCGCCGCCGCTGAAGCCGGAAACGGGCTCCCAAGAGCTGCGCTCTAAAAATGAAAGACGTTCACAACTCCCTGTAATGCCGAGCTAGAGTGCATCTCTTGGGAGGAAAATGGGAGGGTACGGAGAGGGGGTATGCCCTCCTCCTCCTCCTCCCCTCCTCTTCCTCTTCCTACTAATTCTTCACACGACATACGCTGAACAGAAGTGTTTCTCCAATAAGCGTCTACACCTTAATATGAATGAACTCCTGGAGGTAGTCGCTAGCTGGGAAGCGCGTTTCCATCGGAACCTATTCCATGAACCAATGGTTCATGGAATAGGTTCCGATGGTGTCCATGATGTGGTTCAGTGGTTGACCCAAGGTAACCAATGGTAACCAATGGTTGACCCGTGATGGGGTTCAGTGGTTGACCCAAGGTAACTAATGGTTACCTTGGGTCAACCACTGGACATGTGGACACTAAAACTGCTGAGTATTACTTCTTTATTTTTCGATGTGAAATAAAATATTTGTTTAAGGTGTTGCATGATATGTATTTTGCGTACACAGGCATGTATATTTTAGGCAGAAAAGAGTGCTACAGGCTGTATACCGTGCCACATTTTGCACTTCTGTAAACTGCAGGGGGAAGAGGCCCAGTCAGGCAGAAATGCCTTTGTCACTACCTCCCTACCAGGCTTGGCCCGTGAAAATCCAATAAACTTTCAAACATGGGGGACGCAAGTAACCCAAGACTTGGCGCAGTACTGGTTCAAGTAAAAAACCCCGCGGCCGCGCGAGGTAGAGTGCTGAAGGATGTAATAGAGAAGTTTCAACTGTACATCTTACCTATTTGATGCAATCTTTATGTTCCATTGCTTTCACCGCTTCAAAAACACAGTCTCCTCCCTCTAAAGCGCAAATACTTTGGCCCAAACTAGAAACAAAAACAGTGGCCTTTTGTTGTTATTCGAAAGTTAAATGACCGGTTTTTTCGAATAAACCTGAGAAATAAGCGGTAGACCCATTTCGACAATGGTCCGAAATTTGAAAGTTAACTGTGGTGGCGTTTTCCCAGGACCATTGACCTCGTTCATTGATCAAACTAAAAGGGCCACTAAAGAGAATTATGCGATCGTCTGTTCTTTGACACAAGGGATTCTAACAACCATAAGCATCCTAAGAATGAAAAGTTTACAAACATGCTACACCGATTTTTATACCAAAAAAAAGCGATGAAATGTCGGGATTATACCGCTTTCTGAACGGAGTTTTCCGCTCGGGAAAGACGGGGCATAGATCAGCAGCCGTGTCAGCGCGGTGATGATGGGCGCTGGTCGTCACCACGCTGACACCGCTGCTGTGGGATGCCTCGCCTTTCCTCAGCGGCAAAATCCACTCAAGAAAGAGTGTTCCCCACTGTTCATTGCGTTTTGAATAAAAAATCGATATCACGTGATTTTGCTTTTTGTTTCTTGGGTTGACGCTAACGCAAGTAGAACCAATGATGGCTCAGAACAGACAATCGCTGAATGTAAAATATCGTCCTATTTTTTTTTTTTTCGTAGGGAAGGGGCGGATTGAAACATTAAATATTGCAATATATCGGATAAATCGTAACTCACCAGAATTTTACCAGTAAGTGTAGTTCGGAGTTTTCAATTTATCCGAAAACACAGAACCTAATTATAACGAACCAAGGGATAGCGCAGCAGGCATATGACGTCATAAATTCCGATATCAATCTTTAGATTGCGTAACGGACACGATACTTCTCCACCCCTCATGACTGCTTCGAAGTTACCACACTAAAGTTACTAAAGTTACCACAAGGGGTTCCTCGCAATCCAAGAGCATTCGAATTGAAGGCCCTACACGTAGCCGCGAAAAAAGCAGAGCCGATGGCAATCTTCTATTAGAGCATGCTTGTGAGACACTTTACCTTCGAAGAAATTTAAATTAGGCTTGATCCTTCTGATAAACCAGAAGAACACACGAGTGTTATCGTGTGTGCAGGGTATCGGAAACAACACAAAGCTCAAGTAACGAAGCATAGCGAACCGTGACAAACTTATTATGGACGCACGACACATTCTATGAGGTCGGGTTTAGCAAAAGGATCTTAAGAACTTAATTTTTTTATTATTCTATTAATTTTAATACCACGAAGAACTCCAGAATTATTTTTTATTGCCTTAAGTGCTTTAAAACAGAGTCACATAAAACAAAACCAAAAAAGAATTTGTAACCTGCAAAAGAAGTGTCCGGGCCAATGAATTTACTAGAGGAATACCTTATACTCCGCTCATTTGCATTAGACAGCACACCTAGAGTACCAAACCCTCCCCTGATGGTATGTAAACACCGCGTCCGAGAACGCGTGAGCGCCTCACTATAGTAAGATAGAAATGGAGAATACGCCAGAAGCTCCTTCCACATCATCGTTGCCACCAAAGACTGTTCAGTCGAAAGGCGCAAATGGTCCGTTACGGAGGCGCACATCGTAGTGACGTCCGTGGGAATCGGGGCATACTGAACACCCTCAAGAAGGACAAGACAAGCTTAATGTAGAAAAAAATAAAACATTTATCCGCGAGCAGGCCCAGCAATCGAGGGCTACACCGTCGCGCGCCATCGGCCACGCCAATGTCTTTCGCTCTCACTTTCTCACATGACGAGATCCCAATCTAATTATATACAAAAAGGTGTATGAAGGCACGCGTCTTTAAATTTATTTGCTATTGAAGTCATTTTGTGGTGCTTTTTTTTAAAACAAATACGCTCACTGGTCAGCCAAAAAAAAAACGCTCGTTTGCTGGTTTTTTGACGACGATTGTTGGCGTGAGACACCTCAACTAAATGAAAGCGGAAGAACCTCGGGGCTTTCACGTATCCAGTCGCATGTACTTTGGCGCATTCAGCCGCATGAACCTTGCCAGACTGTCAGCAGCAAGGTCCTTGCATTATCACGGAATGAGATGTCTTTCTCACTAATAAAGTATTCGTCCGGGCGAACCCACCTTCCACAGTGCGCCAATTACTTATTGCTAGGGTGTGCGAATATTCGAAATTTCGAATGCGAATTGAACATTTTCCTTATTCGATACGTATTCGATTCGAAAATTGCATATTAGAATCTTTCCGAATATTCGCACAAAGTGCGAAAATTCGAGCAAGTAACGAATAATCTGCCTGCCACGCATTTCCCTTTGAATGTGTTTGTTCTCTGAGAAATGCGTATGATGCGCGAGTTATCGGCCTGCTCCGTTTTTATCTGTCCGATGGCGGCAGGACAGGATCAGTTTAGGTTTCTTTTTCACCAAGCCCTTTGTTGTGTGGCACGTTTATAGCAATATGTGATGTAATTGCGTGTTCTGCAAATTCATACAGTAAAGTAAAGCTCGAGAGTGATATATAAATATAAAATAAATCTCGAGTGTGTTATCTAAAAACAGAAAAGCTAGGCGCGAGCAGAACAATGCATCGCCATCAACACCAACTCTACTCCCGCGCAGTCAAGACTAGGGGCGTCGCGAACTTTTGACGAGGCGGATTTTTAGGTCAAACTTTCGGGGTTAGACTGGTTCGAATCGGTTCGGCGAACCTCTGGAACTTTACCCAGATTCGACCGGTTGGACTTTGTGGACAGTGTGGGCAGAACTTGAAACATGCATGTCTAGGCTTGGGTTTATTTTATGCACAAAGGGTTATTTTATTTATATGAACAGTCGGAATTTAAAAAAAACTATCACTAAAGAAGTTAGTAACTTATAACTTTACTTTTTGTACCGTATTAATTGAAATAAGCAATCAATGCTGCCCTTAATTTATCCCAGAGTCATCACCATTCAATCCGAAGCCAACTGGCCAGCCTGTCGCGCATGCATATAGCAGTTCAACCTGAATCAAACCTTTGTCGAACTTTTCACAAGAAGTTCGAAAAAGTCGAAATTGATCGAACTCGACCTAGAGCGGTTCGCGACATTCCTAGTCAATACGTAAACCGCGCCAGCTGCGCCTTATACAATATTGTGCGCAGCAAGGACGAGGACGAAAGAAGAGAACAGGACACCACAAGGCGAAGACGAGGACAATAAGAGAACTGGACACAACAACAGCTGCGCCGTTGTGCAACGCTCTCGGTGCTAATTCTAAGCGGCTGATACCGTCCTTGCTCGAGCGTCATATCCGAGAACGGCATCAACTGCGGATGATGAGCGAACGATCAAACAGGAAAAAAGTCGGAAAAAGTCTATTTGGCAGTACTGCACTCTCGTCATGGACAGCTCAGTGCAAGTCGTGCGAACGTGTTCTTCAAACGCCGACGCGAACAACCACAACTCTTCAAAATCACATGAGACAGCACCATTTGCTGATGGAAGAGTACAAAAGAGATGCAGCAAACACACCGTCAAAGAGTCAACCGATACAGGATGATATACTTCAACAGAAAAGCAGCCGTTGTTACAGAAGAAAGAAAACGCACTTCATTAGAAAGTGGCAGAGGCGGTCGCCTTAGATCTTCAGCCTTACAGCTTTGTTGAAGACCGGGGGCTCAAGGCACTCCATGAAAGAAGCCGTGCCTGGCTACAGTCTGCCCTCTCGAACAAAAGTGTCGTGCTTGCAAGCTTGTCCCTCGCCTGTACGACGACACAAGAGCAAAGGTACGAAAAAGAGCTGCGAAAAGCACTTGATGACAGAAGAAACACTCTTTCTTTTACGAGCAATATCTGGACCTCACGTGCAAACGATGGCTTTTAAGCCTTACGTGTGATTTTATCACCGTGAAATTCGAGATTAAAAGGTTCACTTTCAACACGAGACATATGCCGGAGAGTCACACGGCAGTACACATTGCTGCTTCTTTGGAAAAACTATGAGCCGACTGGGAGATACCGACCGACTGCGTGGAAGTACATCGAGACGGACAACAGCCGCCATATCCGAGCGGCTGCCATGCGGCCGCCATGGTTCGAGCGAGCATGTCGCGTACACAGTGCAGTTGGCGATCAGCGATGCGAGGACATGATACCTCGGCTATCAACAAACTGTGCAAGAAGGCCAGATAGATTGTAGGACATTACAAGGATAGCCCTAGTGTGCAGAAACTACTGACGATCTGCAGAAGCAGCTAAACAAAGACGTGCTTTATGTTGTCCAGGATGTTGACACAAGAAGGAATAGTCAGTACCTCATGCTCTCAAGGCTCCTTGAACTCAAAGAAGCCATCACTTTTGAGCTTGCCACTTCGGACACTACCATAGATGGCTTTAACTCTGCCGAGGGGAGATAATGCAGTGGAGTTTGTGGAGGCATTGAAGCCCTTGTCTGATGCAACTGTGATGACAAGTGCTGAAAAAAACCTCATTGCCATGTCATATTTCAATTATAATTGGAACGCCGCACTGTCTTGACGGTTTCGAAAATAACTCGGGATTTACTCACCATCTGAAAAATGGATCAAGACTCGCTTTACGGACTATATTACAAATAGCGCTCAGACAAGGAAAGACGAAGAAGTGGACATGACAGGCGCTAACTCACAACTGACTGTTTTATATAGAACGAGAAAGAAGAAGACGAAGGAAGTGGCTGGTGTGTAAAAAAGGAGAAGAAAAATCAGCAGAACCCATCCTTTGGGAATGATTATCTACGTTAATGCGAATAGCATCAAACGGTGCAGAGTTATGCGCGTTCGTCAGGTGGCCGGCACACTCTAGATACGCCAGCCCACTCTTGAGGCGATTCTAAATTTGTTGACACTTTCACAGCCCGGCGCACGATCTCCGCAGCCCAGCACGTGCGTTTGTGTCACTTAGGAAGGCGAGCAAAGCACGCGCCATACGCACAAACACTCAAAATGGTACCGACCAGACTTTCTGGCGTCTCAGCTAGTCTCAACCAACGGTACTCTAAACGGTTGTTTATATCTTTACCATAGGACGCGCTTTACAGCGCTGTCACAGCTACCGGTGCGCGCGCGTTCCATGCATGAGGGCTCATTCCGCTCTCGTGAGGCTGAGCACGGCTGCTACATCACCCTCTCCCGAGCGCGGGAGAGGGTGAGCTAGCGGCCGTGCTCAGCCTGCGAGAGCGGAGAGCCCTCGTGCATGGAACGCGCGCACTGGTAGCTGTGACAGCGCTGTAAGCGTCCTATGGTAAAGATATAAACAACCGTTTAGAGTGCGTTGAATGACTGCCTTCATAGCTCTGTGGTTAGCGCGTCTGCCTGCTGATCAAAGGGTCAACGGTTCGAATCCCAGCCGGCGCCGGTCATTTTTATTTATTTATCGACCCGCGGCGTAAGAGGTTAGATAGCCAGATAGATAGATAGATACATTGGCGAAAAGTGCGTGAAGTTTCCAAAGAATGCTATTCGCATTAAAAATTATATTTCTAGCCGGGGCGTTCTAAGAAAGGAGCTTGTTAGACTAATAGAACTAAAACACACTTGACCAAAGCAAAAATAGAATAACTTAAACAAAGGTAATGAATTTGAACTATATACGATAATATTTTTTGAAGGAATGGAAATGACCTCTTGACCGTGAGAGACGAAAATAAGAATGAAAAAAAATATTAAGTGCTCGCTCGTAGGTCGCCGATCAGTGCCTCGTACAGCCTATAGTCCGACAGGCTCCACAGCCAAGGCTATACCGGCGCGAGTGCGAGGACCCACCCTGTGGCCCACCTCACGCGCTCTCTTGCAAATGTAATTCCTAAGATTGTCATGTATAAGGTTCAATTACTGAACCTCTTTCTCAGTCAACACCAAAAGATGGTGTGGATACGCCTTTTTTTTTCCATTGGCTTTTATGGTCTTAGCTTCAAAAAATTTCTCTGATCTTCTTTCTTTTCTAAACGTCCGATCACTTTTTGTGTTCCGAAAGCAAAGGTGTGCAGGAGCAATTTTTGCTTTCGAACACAAAAGTACCCGCATTTAAGCAAACTCGCTCACAAGTACTGGGTAATCCCCGCTACGTCAGTCCCGAGCGAAGGGGCGTAAATGTTGTCTCGGCGCATAGGGAGCGCTTACTTCCTGAACACGTTGAGCGCTTAATATTTCTACATAATAAGGTGTAATGAGTGCATTACTAGAGCTATCTTTAGTCTGCTGCAGCCCAGTAAAATGCAGTTGCATTGATTTATTTTAAAAAGGCAATAATACCTGCTGTCGCCTCGATATTCGAAGTCAGTTTTTCGCCTTATTCGTATTCGATTCGTATTCAAAAGTTTCAATATTCGCACACCCTACTTATTGTCTTATGAATGTGGCAAAGACATGATAGAATAACTGAGAACCCTTGCGGCAACTATTTTTGGGAAGAGCATGCTAAGGCTAGCGCACGCTGTAATAACTGCCCAAACCCTTTCGGTTATTAAGCAGTGATGTAGCGGCTGTATGTATCTATATTCTGTGCATATTGTCAAATACAAAAAAAAATAAGAGATGAATGTAAAACTCAAAATAAACATTTAATGAGGGGAAACTTTTTTCCTATAAACTTGAGGTGAAAGGCACCAACGTTCTGCGTCGCAGGCGGAAGAGCGACTGACCTTAAGCAGCGCGTGACCTCTGCCCTTATACACGTTGAAGTTTCGGGAATGTTCTAAACCAGACCGCACCATGACATTAAAGACTAACTTTTAGTAGAACATTGAGTGATAAAAAGAAGAGAACATGGTCATGCAGCGACCAAACCTGGGTCGTCCGCGTGGCAGCCGCGTGCGTTGCCAACTAAGCCACGCACGCGGTAACGATTGAGAGTCTTTTCATCACTCGGGCAAGCTTCCATGGGTGACGTACGATGATGTTTGCAGAATACGCGAACACCATCTCTGACATACAAGTATAATAAAAGAAGTAACAACAATCTGTACAAGTAGCATCTACAATTGTGGATTCGGTCTATATATTAATTCACGTCCATGTATCCACTCTTCACGTGAAACATGCTTTGTCTCTTCAAGGGGAGGAGGGGGGGGGAGTCTAGAAAATTGTGAAGCCGAAAAATGAACCCACTGATTAATTCGATATTGATTGAATGAGCCTTGTGATGACGTCATAGACCTTATACCCGAACCATTCAGATTATCAAGCGATCGTCTTTCCATCATGTCACAACACAGGGCCGTGAGTTCGGATACTATTGGCAAAGTGATGTCCTGCGGAGCATCCCTTCTGCGTCCGGCAGATAGCGGCTTGTCATCCTGTCACACGTTTTCAAAACCTGGGTTGGCGCCGGTATCTCCATTCCTGGAATTGCTATCGAGTGTAAGTTCATTTTTAGCCCTTCACACTCACACTGCTCACATTCGCATAATGGAGTCGCCCCTGTAACTAATTTTACTGCCACAACAAGTGCGACGCATCAGAATTCAGAGTATTCTAGCTGGCTCCCACATTCCGCTGTCAGTTTCTCGGCTTCAATGAAGACTACGTTCCAGAAGCATGAATACCGTTGGTCAGATTATTATGCTGAACCGCTCGTTGAAGAGGAACCGTTCTAGATCTTGCAGTGTTTGTCGAGTTGAGTACGATCCACGTTTCTCTTCGTCGCTACGTGCTAAGATTGACCTCCTTCAGACCAGAGCGCAGTCGCGCGGTGCAATGCTGGCGCTTAATGGGTGTGTAGGGTAAGTAAGCATGAAGTTATTACCCAAGTCTGACCGATTTGTTTGTTTTTCTTAGTTTGCAGGGCAATAGGGATAATTAATTTGATAAAACATTTACTGCGTGTCTAAATTATACGTTAGACATCTGAATGTTACGTTCACAAGAACAATAAACCTCCAATAAATCGTTTATTCGCCGCAGTGCTCCCACCCCTAACAATTAAAACCGTTTTGTTATGATCAAAAAACTTTATTAACTAGCGAAAATATTTTGAAACTTTTTTTATTATTGTATTATAAAACTGCTGTTTTTGTTCGCTAGTTTACTGATGTGAGTATTAGAGTACTGGAAATGATCGTAAACGAGGACAAACGTAGGAACGAGGACAAACCCGACTTACTGAGCAAATAGGTCTCAGGAATCAAATATAATAATTTTGAGAAAGAAAAAATGTACTTTGTACATTATCTACTTTTTTATTTACGGCAATCAAATGGAAAATCTTGTGTTATGTTGTAGTTTTAAATTGTGCTCGTTTAAACTTCGCTGTTTCGCAAAAGTTTGTGTGAGTCACCTCCAATGTATATTTTGCTATAAGGTCTGATATACGTTTTAGAACACTGCAGAATATGCCATATTAGTGTGTGTGTGTAGGGGGGGGGGGGCGGCGGCACTATGTAATGTATACAATCATAAAGAGTTTTTTTACTCTAGAATAAGTTCTACACTTCAATTAACTTCGATACTATCCGTACTGAAAATACATCAAAAAGTTTATTCGAATCAAGAAACTGCAGTTTGCGCGTCATCAACTTAACATTTTTGCGCAAGAATCGCGGTATATTATAGAATGAAGTAGTAGCATGGCAAATTTATCAAAGTGTAACTTTTTGGTGCTATGGACATATTTGTATAATAAATACTTGCGCTTTTATAGGGGTGCTTTCGTAATATACTCAGATATGGCGTAAGCACACTATGGCACGAATTTCTAGGGATGCTCAGCTCACACACTAAAAATCTTGAAAATTATGAGATCACTCCCGAAACTTAAAATATGCCTAACGGCGCGGGGTGACGAGGAGTTAAGCAGTTTGTATTGTTATTTTCCGCTTGCTTTGTACCGCTAATACATTTAACACAACCCACGGCATAATTTGAAAGTTAACAATATTCTTAAGATATCACAATGTGTAAGAGAAAACTAGGAATGATAGTCTGCTATGCGATTACTGAAACCATCACTTGGGCGAAGGCAATACTCACTTGAGCGTCACTAAGAATGCAAACCTCTGCATAGGTTTCTGGATATGCTACCTGCACTGAGCCCAAAATTATTAGGCCTATACTCCGGCTGCCCGCAAGGACGTCTATAGGTTGGTTGGAAATTATTTTTATTATAATTATAAAAAGATGAACCACGCTCGCCGATCTTGACTTAAGTCATCTTCTTTGAGCGCATGGGTATCTATAGAAGTAGAACGCGTAAAAGTATTTTTTTGTTTAGTTTCGGGTTTTTCTTGTAAGATGCTGGAGCTAAAATTGAAATATCAATATTTATTTCGTCGCTATTCGTACTGCTAGGTTTATTTTAAGCATATTTCTTTCTTCAGGTTCGATGAAGTCCACAAAGACGTATAGAAACCAATGTACTCTGAGGCCTGAGCATACATTTCAAAAGAGGTACTCACGTCATTCAAGTGCATAGAAAGGCTCAATTATAACTTGCTTTTCGAGATGCTTCGTTAATAAAGGAAAAGGCAGTTATCGGAGGATGTTTTACATTTCTCCATAAAGAAATTGTAGCTCTACATGGCGTTTACTGAAAACAGTTTATGATTACAAGAACATAGTTTCTTGAAGATCATATTTGAGGATGTCAGTTTATTTGACCAATCTCTTCAATTATTTGTCTTCATTGAACTTTCCTGGTGACACTTTATTTCCCGTCCTTGATTGTATAGGCAGCGAATTTTTTTATACATCTGTAACAAAAAACAAAAACAAGAAACCAGCATTTCATTTAAATCAGAGAGAAATACAAAGTTTATTGTCTCATTCCATCCCCCTTTTACTCAAAATTTATGACAGCAAACTAACATGCGAATCCTAGTAATTTCATACAAAAAAGCTTCAGAATGGGATGAGATTTATTGTGTAGGTAGCAGCCTGGAACTTGCTTGCAATTAATTTAGCCGGTTGCAAGAAAAGTTTTCTTTAAGCAGTGATACTCGTAGATTCTAAATACTGATTGCATTTTAAACTCTCCTAAACTTCGGTCAGATTGTGGCTATGCGGAGCCAAAATATCACTCGTTGTGATCCAAGTATTGTCGTGAACCATTCCTATGTTTGTATTCTACTTCCAGCAGTGTTGGCTTACATATATTTTGTTCTTCGATATCCAATGAAACCTCTGACAAAATACATAATTGCAGGTTCTTTTTTTACGCTGGGTAGGGAGAAACTCGCGCATATATACAACCGCCTTCTCGGCGTTACCTTATTACTTTTGTCTTGCTGTACACAGATATAAAAGCTTCTTTATGCACATGCATCTCATGAAGAATTGCTGTCTTAGGCGGGGTAAACATATTCGAACGAAGCATGAAGATAAGGTGTGATATTTGATTTCAGTTGTACATTGCTTCATTTCAGCCTGCAATTTGTGAGCCAATTGTTTTAATATAGAGCTTTTCAACAATTTGATAGGCTGTAGCTGTAACGCATATACAAATAGACAGTTTCATTTAGTCAGCGTAAATGCTAAAATTAAAAACAAAAATACCGTAAACATAAGGTCACTTTAATGCGCAAAAAAAATCGATACACGATGATATTGCTTTAAAAAGCGAATAGCGAAAAGTACGAGAGCAAGCTAAAGAAGTCAGAACTAGCACTCCTAGTGTACACATCCGCTTGTCCTTGACGTTTTTGTTTCCCTATTTTCGTTCAGCCGCACAGGTCAGCACGACTCAGACAAACCAGAAACAGTTATTCAACTCTTAACCGTACCTAGAATGTGAATCAACTTCCACATAACCGTAGTATCCGCACTATAGTCTGTGGACGCTATATGTTTAAAAGTAGGGGTGCGAATATTGAAATTTTCGAATACGAATCGAATATGAATACAGAGCAAAAACGGGCTTCGAATATCGAATCGAATATCGAATATGTGTCTTGTAATAAAAAATTGCAAAACAAGAGAGTAAGCGGACGTTTTGTTGCCTTTTTGAAATAAATCAATGCAACTGCATTTTACTGAGCTGCAGCAGGCTAAAGATGCTTCTAGTAAGGCACTCACTACACATTATCGTGTAGGAAAATTAACTGTTCAACGTGTTAAGAAAGTAAGCCCCTACGCACCCCGTGACAACATTTCCGCCAATAGAAAGAACCCTGTAATCGGAAACCTGCGAAATTTCACTAAAGTTCGAAGAAGTTTGAGAAAGGAGAGAGGTGACGTGAGAAAAGTAGGGGAGGTTGTTCTAGCGGGAATGCTGACCTGGTTCCCCATGAAAGAAAGTAGAGAGAAAGGAAAGAAAGGGGTAAAGGAAAGGGGAAGGAAAAATAAAGAAAAATGAACGAAGAAGTTTGACTTATAGACAGTGTTGGCCAGCCGCAATACGAATCTCTCGAATTTTGGGAAACAAATAATTTAGAAAGTAGTTTATTTTATATTTTGTAAAATGGTTACCAATGAAAATATGCGCTTTAAAGCTTTCATTAGTTATTTATGTGAACCAGTGATGCCAATAAACCCAACAAATATTGTACTTTTTCTCCGCCAGGTGAATGAACTAGTTTTTTTTTTCTGTGCATCAACACAATGGTAGAACTTCAGTCAAACCTTTGTCGAACATCATGTTGAAAGATCGAAAAAGTCGAACTTAGTTGAACTTGAAACTGGGCAGGTTCGCGAGATCCCTAGTTTGACTCCTCGGGAGTGGCAGGAGTTGTTGTCGATAGCGATGCAGTGTTCTGCTCGCACTTAGCTTTTCTTTCTTTTTTTTTAATTTTCAAACAAATATATTAGATAACACTCTCGAGATTTATTTTATATTTATGTTTCACTCTCGAGGTTTATTTTATTGTATCAATTTATAGAACGCGCAATTACATCACATATTGCTATAAAAGCGCCACACAACAAAGGGCTCGGAGAAAAAGAAACCGAAACTGACGCTGTCTTGCTGCCATCGGACAGATAGAAACAGAGCAGACCGATAACGCACGCATCATACGCCTTTCTCGGTGAATAAACATATTTATAGGAGAATGCGTGGCAAGCAGATTAGTCGTTACTTGCCCGAATATTCGTAGTTTGTGCGAATATTTGCCGTTTTTCCGAATATTCGGTTAAAGCCAAATATTCGGGAACTTCCGAATATACAATTTTTCGATGCGAATACATTTCGAATAAGGATAATATTCGATTCGTATTCGAAATTTCGAATATTTGCACACCCCTAGTTTAAAGGCTTAGTTTTTTACCCCGTGCGGAATACGTCAACGTGAAGTGCCAATGATACAAATATATGCAAATATTTTGTTTTTTCGTAACCAGTCGCCATCCGTGGGGTTGTTAACCAGCGCGATTATCAAGTTCACGCTGTTTCATGCTAGGCACTAGCCAGCAAGAAAAGCTGAGGCTGTCATTTTGTTTTTTTTGCTCTTAATACCACTGCAGATGACGCAAAAATTAGCTGTGACCAAGCGGACAACATGGATGGATCAGATCTCATCTTGATGGAAAACCCCACCGCTCGATGGTGCAAGATATTACTACAGGTCACCAAAGATAATTTCAAGCATTAAATCTCCTTGCTTCTTGGAAAAAAAACAGAATACATTTAAATATCACATAAGCAATCATATAATTTGAGGAACCACAACCAAGATGAAAAAGAAAATGAGGTAATTTTTGTATCCCTTAAAACACTACGAATTATAAATCTAAGGCGAACTATGAAACAGACAAAATTACGTTTATATTTTTATCACTACAAATAAAGTGTTCATAGTAAATTAAATTTCTTTAAGCAAAAGTAAGAGCAGAAGTAAGACATAAACGACCAGTGGGGAAAATTGAGCAGGTGGTGATTATGTAAGGACAAATAATTTTTAGGCCTAAATTTACCTTTATGCACAGTAGTCCGCAATATAGAATAGTACGTAAGAACTCGCCGTCGGAATAAAAGCAAATATCAATGCGAACTTTTTATTGAGAGGCAGCTATCAAAACGTTGAATTTAATGGAAGCTGAAGGGTTATCGCTTACTATCTTGTTCGACTCTCAGTACATAGAAGTTGAAACACGTGGAATAGCAGGGATATTAAGTTTAAATCGTAATGTAAAATCAACGCATACTTGTTTCACAAGCTGAAGGTCCCAGAGCCCTAAACACAAGTGAGAATTTATTGTGAATATTAGTAAATAAAAACACATACGTATAATTGAAGCGTGCTCATGCAATACGCAGCAGAAAGTAGCTACCTTCATCGGAAACTGGCAAATTAAAGTTTGGTTTATAATGTTCATTAGCAACATTGCCACTAAAGATTGTATTAAACGAGGACGAGGCTCTTGAGGTGAATGTTCTAAATAGTGTCTGATGATCCATGAAGAGTTAGCAAATTAGAACGTGTTAGCATACCAAGCTCTAAAATAATCTGAAAGTAACAAAAAGGACAGATACAGGACGAGACCTCTACCCTGCATTCGTCGTTTGCCGTTTTTTTCTACTGTTAATTTTTGCAGCAATGAGGTATTCCTGA